>KV423933.1:256776-273001 GCA_001632435.1 Calocera cornea HHB12733 | reverse complement strand
CTGTCAGGAGTGGGCAGGGGCGAGGTTCCGGCAGGGATTGGTCGTATCGAGCCGGGGGCGGGGACGGGGACTAGGCAGAGGGGAGACTGGGTGGATTGAGCTAGACTAGGTACAGGGGGAAGACGATGAGAGTTGACACGACAAGGAGACCTCGCTTGCAGCGGGTCTGTACTTATACTAGTGGGGCGGCTATAAGGTTCCGAAGCCCAGGGCGGTGCGTCGGAACCTGTCCCTGACATGTCCCTGGACCAAAGGCGTGTAGAGCTGGTCAGAGGTGATGTACGTGCCACTGCCCTTGTTGGCGAATGCGTAACCCTTGCTGGTCCAGTCGTACAGGATGGTCCACTGCATACCATGGTCTGGTTACTACCGACAGGAGGGACACATTGTTGGAAGACATACCTGCTCCTTCGCGGATTCCGCCAAGGGGAGGTCACGGGAGTCGCCCACGATGTACTGAGTACCTTGGACCGTCAATGCCGTGCCTGATGCTTGGTTGATGATTGCATAGGTGCCGTTGGGGATCACAACGGCCTTGCCCTGGGCCGGAAATTTGCCGAGCGGGGGAAGCGTAGCGTCAGACATTTCGGGACGATGAAGTCGGGCAGATGGGCTTGGCGTCGAAGGAGAAAAGGTTGAAATTGCACCGAGAATATGAATCACCGTCGTTCTTGCTCACCTATTTATCGGTCTGGGAGAGTCTGCGGCATCGGCTTGTTAGAGGTGTCTCCACTCAGCCCGGCGATTGGAAGCTGGATGTCCCGGATATTCTAGGCATCTTCAGCCTCGTGTGACATTGTAGGCTATGCCGTTAGAAGGCAGGGTACTTGGATGGACACCCTCCGCTATTTGGTTCAAAGTGCCGAGTCCTTCCATCAGGGGGTCATACCATGGTGGAGTTCCAGGTGTCTGCTACTATTGCTGTTCATACCAGATGAAGCGCAGAATAGTGATGCCAGAGCATGCAGCTGCGGAGAAGTGCCCGCGTTAGAAGCGGCAGCCTTTCACATGCTGTGCATGTCCTTCTTGGTATACAACCGGATTGAGATGGCGCGTCTGGAAGCGGGGCCGGTCGGCCAGCTCCCGCAGACCAACCTGTCCAGGAAATTTAGATGCATGTTGGCCATGTTGCTTGACCATAACGGGAGAGACTGCTTCGACATGAGTGGGTTGTGTGACAAATAAGGACTGCGCGAAGGATAACAAGACCGGGAAACAATGGTGTGCGGCGTGCCGGCGGGAGATCAAGACGTCCCACCGTGTGGGAGTAGACTTACCGCTTCTCAAATCGCACAGCGCGACGGTATGTATCGGCGTCCTTCCTTCTGAGCGATTTTCGGTTGACTCCACACGATGATGCCGGTCTGGTACATACAGACCTAGGACAGGATTTCTTTCGACAGTAGTGGAGAGAGGGGCACGCATCGGTTTTCCTTCAGAAAGTGTACACTCTAGGCGTTTTCCATATTGGGCGAGGATACACCGTCGCATGTCGAGATGGGGTGTGAGCATCGCTGTGACCTACAGTACTAAGATTCACTTCCCATTCGGCGAAATCTATCATTTGATGCAAGATAAAGATATCCCAACACCCAGCATACTACTTCTTCATATAAGGCACCGCCTCCGGGCTGTCCCAGAAAAAGAACTGCCCGCTGAGCTCCGGAGAGCCCTTGACGGCCAGGGATGCGAGCACGTAGCCCGAGTCCTCCGGCTTAACCAGCTTGCCGGAGGCGTGCACCTCGGCCACGAACTCTGCCTCAGCGGGGTTGAGATACGTCGGCGCGACCTCGAGGAAGTGCTTCTGCATCTGGAGGGTCGTCAGCCTGCGAAGAGGACGGGGAAAGTAGGCGCGTACCTGGGTTTCGACCATGCCCGGGTGAACGGCAAAGCTCGCGATATCCGGCTCCTCATTGGCGAAGGTCCTGACCACCGCGTTCATAGCCGCCTTGCTCGCGTTGTAGCTGGCCATCCCGGCCGTCTTTCCCACGGCACTGCCCGAGCTAACGAAGATGACCCTGCCCTTGTTCTCGCGCAGGGCGGGGATCGCAGGCACGAGCGTGTTGAACAGGGAGAAGACGTTGAGCTCGAACGTCTTGCGCCAGTCGTCCGCGACGTACTTGTCCACGCGGCCGAAAATTGAGATGGCCGCGTTCAGCACGAGCGCGGTGGGAGAGGGCAACGCCTTGAGCGCCTCGAGCGACACTTCTGGCTCGGTGCTATCGGCGCATCAGTACCCTTCCGCACGCATGGCATGGCCCACGCACATATCCCCGAGCACGGTGACGAGCTTATCCCCAAACTTGGCCTTGAGCGCCTCCAGCTCCGGCGTCATGCTCCTAGAGATGCTGACCACCTTTGCCCCATACACCTCGAGCAGCACCTCTGCCGTAGCGAGCCCGATGCCCCTGCACGTCACATATCATGTCAGTCGCGTACATCGCACGTGGAATAGCATATAACGCACTTTGAAGCGCCGGTGACGATGACCTGCGGCATAGACATGGTTGTTTCTTCTCAACCTGCTTAAGCTGGCAGCTCCAGCTGGAGGGGTAGCCACCCCTGAGCAGGCGCAGGCACATGCGTAAGCGTGCTGCCTGGGAAGAAAGAGGGTGCCACGGAGGGCGATAGAGCTGGTAACGACCGGGACGAGGGCGCGGATTCCGACCGCTCTGCACGTCCGTTCGTCCCCTCGTCCCTGAACTGCTGCCGCCCAAGTGAGAGTAGTGCAGACGACGTCCCACTCTCTCCATATGCCGTCATTGACATTGTAACAGAGAACCGGAGCGATGAAGCCGATCTGCCTATTGGTAATCAACCCCAACTCCTCCGCCTCCGTAACGCACGCCCTCGCCGCCCACTTCGAGCCCCTCACGCCCGCCCTCACGAACCTGACGTACTTCACCGGCCCCACCGGTGCCCCTCCGTCGATCGACGACACGCCCACGTCCCTCCAATCCACCGCGGCGTGCCTCCCTGCGCTGGAGCCACTCCTGGGTAAACACGATGGCTTCCTGGTAGCGTGCTACTCTGCGCACCCCCTCGTGCCCGAGCTCAGGCGCAGGACGCGCAAGCCCGTGATAGGCATCTTCGACAGCTCCGTCACGCACTCGCTGTTGCTCGCGGACAGGTTCGGGATTGTCACGACCGGCCCGGGGTGGGAGCCGCTGCTCACGCTGGCGGTGCGCGATTTCCTTGGCGGGCAGAGTGAGCGCTTTGTCGGGGTGATGACCACCGGCTTGGGCGTGCTGGAGCTGCACGCCGCTCCCCGCGAGGAGGTCAACAAGCGCATGGGGGAGGCGGCGAAGGAGCTCGTCAGGAGGGGAGCGGGGGCCATCGCCCTCGGGTGCGCGGGCATGGTGGGCCTCGGGGAGGCTATTGGGGAGGCGGTGGGTCGGGAGGTGAGGGTTGTGGATGTCACTAGCGGGCTGTGGGAGCTTGTGGGGCTCGTGAGGTGCCAGCAGGCATAGATGCCGCGTGAAGAATAGTGTCACGACGATAGATTGGATAGTGTACAATAACTGCCATGATAGATATCCAGGGAACCCAGCCCAATCCTTGCCACGCTATGCGGAGAGGCGGGCCTCACAGCGTCTCCAAAAGGTTCGCGGCTGTCTGTTGTGTTCGTTCCTTGGATTCTTTGATGAGCGTCACGAACGCCTTGAACCGTGGGTCGCTTGCGTCCTCTTTGCGCGCGCGCGTTCCCACAACCAGACAGCCAATTGGTGGACGCGTAGTATGTGCGTAAGTGTCCAAGACCGCAGCAAGTGTCCAAGGAATGGGAGAAGTGAATGGGATCGGGAGAGTGCTCAGCCTCTAGGCCGCCTCGGAAAGACGAACGGCGACTGACCCATAAGCTGGTACAGCACGCTCTCGCTGCTCGTGACCGTCGCCCCAGCCTGGCGCATTGTCTGTCCAGCCACACCAGCCGTCCACCGTCATCATCAGTGACTGCATTTATGTGCGAGAGGGAACGCGCACCGAGATTGCTAGTTGGCGCTCGCCGGAGTTGCACGAGGAGATACCGTCGGCGAGGACGTGCACGCTGTATGAGGAGCGGAGGAGGTCCAGCGCCGTCTGGAGCACGCATATATGGCTCTGCCCCTCTGTCAGCCTTGGTCTCACAGGGCCACCCAAGTGGGGGTCGGTACGCACCTCGATCCCGAACAGCACCACATCCTGCACGCCTTTCTCCTTGAGGCACGCCTCCACCTCGGGGATCATCATGCTGAACCTTTTCTTGGCCCATGGACCGAAGATGAGCGCGCTCTCCTTGAGCGGGTCGAGCGGCAGGGACTGCACGGTTACGCCGAGCGCTTTGGGATTCTGCTCGGTGATGAGCACAGGGATGTCGAATATCTGTGTGCGGTTAGCGGGTTGCGGTGTGATGTGGTGGGAAGGATGTACCTTGGCCGCACGCAGCATCTTCCCCGCGGTAGCCTCGACATCGTCAAAGTTCCATATGGCGGTGCCTTCCTCAGCGGCATTCCTTAGCCTATACGTGCATAGAGGGCGCGGGAGGACGTACGGAACGCGACCTGCAGGTCGCATAGGAGGAACGCGGTGCGGGCAGCGACGATCTTTGCGGCGACGGTCATTGGAATATGCACACGGGGACTAGATAATTGCAGGAGAGAGAGAAGAGAGTGAAGCAGGACTAGACAATTGGGCCCCAGTGAGATGAGGTGGGAGCAGCCGTAGCCCCTCACCGGAGCCGATCGGGCGCAGCGCGTGCACCGGGCCAGCACTCACCGCCTCATCCAGATCGTGCGCCCACTTTGAACTGCGACCCGCGTGTCACCCCCTGCGCATATACGTGGACATCCCTCCGTGCTCGCTATCTCCTGCGCTCCGCTTCTAACAGCACTTTCTGACCGTACCGAACCATCTCCAGCGCCCATGGCCACCCCCGCCGTCCCTCCTCCCGCTCCGGCAGAAGAGTACGTAGGCGCGTTCGCAACCCCGACCCCGCGCTCCCGCCCCGGCACCGCCCCGGGCGAGGACAAGATCGGCAAGGTGCGCGACTCGACGGGACGGCTGGTGAGCAACAAGAAGGCCAATCAGCCGATGCTTGCGTGCGTCGTCCTTCTTTTACGCTCTGGGGAGTGCGTGAGAGACGTGTTGACGCGTAAGCAGGTACGGCCGATGGAAAGTCGAGCAAGCGAAGAAAGAGGCCGCCGCGCTCGAGCGCAAAAAGCGGCGCGAAGCCAAGCTCTCCTCCGGCACCCCCCTCGCCCCGGAAGACCTCGACGAGCCCGAGGAGTCGCTCCTCTGGGCGCTCACCAAGATATTCCTCTTTCTCCTCCTGTTCACCGCCATCGCGGGACGGTTCATCACGGGGAGTGTGTTGTGGGGGTATGAGGGCAAGTGGGCTCGGTGGAGGACGTATTGGCCTGCCGGGGAGAGGGTGTTCTCCGAGGCGGAGCTGGCGCGGTACGATGGGAGTGATCCAGCGCTGCCCATCTACCTCGGGGTGCGTTTCCCACTCTTCACGCGGATTCCTCCCGCATACCTTCCGCATATGCTGATATGCTGCGCAGCTCGACGGCCTCGTATTCGACGTCTCGGCCTCGCGCCGCATTTACGGCCCCGGCGGCTCCTACTCCCACTTCGCGGGGGTCGACGCCGCGCGCGCGTTCAGCACAGGCTGCTTCGCCCTGCACCGGACGCACGACCTGCGCGGGCTCGGCCCGCAGGAGCTCGCGTCCATCGAGCATTGGAAGGAGTTCTTTACGAATAGCGACAAGTACTTCAAGGTTGGGAGGGTGGTGCATCCCCCGATTGAGGAGGGGACGCCCGTGCCGCCTGGGTGCGATGCGCAGGGAAATGCGCTGCCGCAGGATGTGGCGAAGGAGAAGGAGAAAGAGAGGAGCAGGGGGAAGGAGTTGTAGCACCTTTACAACACTATCACCACTGCGACCATTTGCTGTTACGCGACAGCGGTCATCTGACGTGAACAATATAATATATGTATGTACGGAGTGCGCGGCCGGTGTGGGTGTGGATGTGGGAGGGTGGGGATTAGTCTACGAAACCTAAGGAGGATGTCTAGTCTATCCAAAATCAGGTCCTTGTTGAGCTCTAGTCTAGCGTTGCGTTGCGTCGCGAACTCTATCCGGGATTCTGGGGAAGGCGGGAGGCCTACCGGGCGTGGATGGCGTGGGCAAGAGGGTTCAAGGCTGGCATAGCGGGTGGTGGCACAGGAAGAGGGTCACAGCAACTAGAGACGGTCGCGCGACCAGCTCTTGTCGAACTTGCCGTTCACCGCGAACATCTTGGTGTTCGTGTCCTGGGTCACGTGCTGCCAAGGCGTTGGGTTGCTGGTCAGGCAATGCGGGTCAGCGCGGCTCTTTCAAACGAGATGGAATGAAGTACTTCCTGCGGTCCCAGATGACTACGAGGTGTTGTAAGTAAGCGAGGTTGGAATCAAAAAAATTGGGACTCACCATCGGGTCCACGCGCGAGGCGGGTGAGGTACCACGCAGCACCTCCAACGGCGCCGACGATGACGAAGTAGATGGGGATGGCCTATTCCTTGATTCAACAAAGGCAATTGCGAAGCACCGACGGAGCGTACCTCGACGGCGAACCAGGTCTGGAAGAGGGTCTTCTTCCCCGGGGCGGCGTGCGCGAAGCGCCTGCCCACCAGGGCGGCGTTGGCGTTGACGCGAGCGTTGCGCGAGGCAACGAGAGCAGAGCGCAGGCCGGCGTTCATCCTAACAATACACTTTGTGTGGGAGGGGGAGGGGGAGGGGGGGAACGAAAGGTGCGGGGGAGGTGTGGGGGCGAAGGAATTGCAGGCGAGGTGGGACGGGCGGTGGTGGGAATTTCTATGCCGGCGAGCCTGGCGGAGGGAATGTTGCCAAGGGGCCCGGCCGGGAAGACCGGGTGCGGGTAAGGGACAGGTTTGCACCCGAGACTTCCCGACTATGGCCCTGAGTCCCGCGGAGTGCGCGTAGGCGGGCGTCGACGGTGTGTTACTGATATGCGGCTGATTGTTGATATGCGCCCATTGACCGGCAGTGAAGTGCATAGCGTTGTGCAGCGCTCTACATCAACACTGCGCTGACAGATTCGACGCAGGACCCGACAATGGAATCGTAGCAACTCGAAGCATTCCTGAAGACAGCGTCATTCATACCAAACCGACGGACACCGTTGTTGTTGGCTACAAGTCTGGCGACGACACCCAATCTTCTCCAATGCGACTTGCGCTGGCAACTCGGCCTCGTACAGTGAGGCTCATGATGCCAACCACCTTAAATCACGTACAACAACTTTTCATTGAAAACAACTACTCTTTCAGGGATGCTTTATACTTGGAGAACCGTTGATGTGCTGACGCCAGAACACCGTGTTAGCAGCACGCGTCCGTCAAGTCACTCGCTCGTGGCTGAAACACTTAAGCGATGGCGGCAAAGGACCACAGCTGCTTGGGCGTGCCGTCGCTATCGACGATCTGGACCTGAAGGATACATGAGACTCACTGCGCTCGCTATGGATGAAGTGTCTTACAGCCGTGCCAGAGGCGGAGCTGCCCTGGAAGAGCTCCACCACCTGACCTCCTTCAGCTGGGTTGATGCTGAGTGGACTGGATCAGACTAGTATGGACACGCGTCGATCAAGTGACACTCACGCATAGGCCCCGGTGATGGTCGTGAGATGCAGGGTGAAGTAGCTGAGCTGACTGCTCGTGGCCTGGAAGATTTCGGTCTGGCCCTGGACCAGAGGCGTGTAGAGCTGGTCAGAGGTGATGTAAGTGCCGCTGCTCTTGTTCACGATCGTGTAGGCGTTCTGCGTGTGGTCGTACTTCAGAGTCCACTTTACGAGATAATCCGTTCAGGAACAGTAAGACGCGGATCTGATATGTACACACCTCCTCCTCTGGCTGCGTCGAGAGGGGAAGCTCACGGGAGTCACCGACGATGTTCTCAGTGCCCGAGATCCTCAATGCCGTGCCAGACGCGAGATTGATGATGTTGTAGGTACCATCGGCGATCACGACCGCCTTTCCCTGTGCGGGAAACTTGCCGATCGGAGGAAGAGATTTGGGAGCCATGTTGCTGCGGTAGCGTGAGGTAGGTGTTTGGGGAGGTTGAGGTTGCTGTTGTAAGGGCAGGCGATTGGTCTGGGATGCCACACATCGCGGTCTCTGTCCGCCTATTTATCTGGCTGAAGACGCCTAACAGGCCTCCTTTAACAGGGCATTGGGTGCTTCTAGGTTGTACTCAAGTCCGGCGATTTTGGGTCGGAGGTCCCGGAGATTCCCAACCTCTTCAGTGCGGTGTGACGATGTGTCGACGAGCACTTGTTATAGACAGGTTGCAGGCGGACCGGATGTCGGCACTTTGTGTCGAAGAGAAGAAGATTTCCGGGGCTTCAGTGGCCTTTAGTGCCGGACCTCCTATTGTGTGTGGTGCATCATGGCGTGCTTGTGGGTGAGTGATGGTTTGGAGTACCATATTAGGTGAAGCAGGGCAGAATGATGCCAGAGCAGGCAAAGGCGAGGAGCTCGGAAGGGGGAGAACGCAGGTAGCACATGTTGTCCCGGTTCTGTTGGAATGCGCTTATACATGTCTGGAGCCTACCTCTTGGTATGTGACGTAAACCGGATAACATCTAGAAGAGGGGTATACTCGGCCTAGCATCCGACGGACAGTCTTGGAAGCCCAGTGCTCTGATGTCGGCGCTACTTTACCATATTGGGCGGAGGAACGACTTCCACAGCGGGGGACTGGTCGAATGACCAGAAATACCATCAGGCACTCGTGGACACCGGGACAGAATGGTATGCGGCATGCCGGCGGGTGCTCACATGAGATCCCAGCGTGTGGGAATACAGATCACAGGTTGCGTCTTGGACGGCACAGCAACCCTGACAGAACGATTCGTGTCTTTTGACGTCAATTGGTGACATCTCTTCGTGAGATCAACCCTTGGACGCCGTACATGGAGCATGTACCCTGGTTTCGTGAGGGTGACTGGGCGTAGAGCGTTTCAAACATGTGACAGGTGTACCTATACCCTAATATCGGGCTGTAGGCTGCGAGGCGCTGGGAGGGGCACTGATCGATAGTGACGTCGAATCGATGTAGTAGATAGTAATATATGTGTCGATGTCGATGTCGACTCGAGGCCTCGAATGGCCGATGAGCGCACACCGTAAGCGACGAGGTCGTAGGGGAAAGAGATCGCATTAGGGCCCGAAGGCGTATGGAAGGGACTCTATACTACGGGCTGTGCCCGATCGGCATACCGAGGGCCCGAATCGAAGACAGCGCGGGCCAGCGTGCGCCGAACCCGATCGTATCGACGATTCGAAACGTCGATTCGTCGATTCGAAGGAAAGAAAGAAAATACATTGCTAGCGCTACTAACCTCTACTACCTTTCTAGCAGCACATCCGCGGGGGACTCATCGAATGACTGTCCTCAGTCATCTAGAGCGATGCCGAGGGGTCTTTCTTCACGGTCTCGGTCGATTCGGTCGTCGAATCGGTCCCCTGGCCGTTGCGCGTAACGGCGGATCCGATCGAAACGGCGCCGGGGGCGTTGCAAGTGCCAGCGGACGGGAAGGCCATCGACCAAGGGTTCGTCGGATCGGTCGGTCGATAGTTGCTCAGCGCAAGGCGGCCGAGGACGAGGGATGCGCATATGAGCGGGAGCGCTCAAGGCAGGGGCGTACGGTGTGCCGCATTCGCAGGCGTAACGGTGGGCGTAGGCGTAGGCGTAAGCGTACGCGCGAGAGCGAGCGCATCGGGCGACGAATCGGTGGACGAATTCTCCATTTCGCGAGCGAGGTATACGGCGAGGGAGCGAGACGGTGACGGTCGAGGGAGAAGATCGAATGCCCCTTTCGAGGCTGCGCCCGAAGGTCCCTATGGGGTTTCGATGAATAGGGGTCCGATGAATCGATGACCCGGACCCCTATTCGCGTCCCTAATTCCTCATTGATTTGTAATCGGTCATTTATCGAATCGCCGATACGCTCATCGATTTGTAATCGACTTTTCGTCGAATCATCGAAACGTCCGTCGAATTGCTTTTTGTACCGAATATTCCCAGTTGTCGCGTACTATTCTGCTGGCTTTTACGACGTCAATTTGTCTTCGGTCTTCAATTCTCAGTACTTCTCTGGCCGCGGGGGACTCTGTATTCGTTGCCCGTATCCAAACTGGCCTCGTCTGGGAACTGTTGCGTGCCTCGATTCGATTCGATTCGGCTTCGAAACGAAAACAATTCTCGGTCAGCTGAGTCCCTTGACGCGTCGCGTCGCGTCGTCCCTATGCCGCGGGGGACTATGACTGTGCCTATCCCTAGGCACGACGCGCGATGGAAGACTCAGGAATAGGGGTCTCATCGCTTCGGAACGGCTAACGGGGGCATTTCGAGGGCGCGTCCGATATAAATAGGAGGCGCTCGCCGTTTCGCTGCGTTGTGTCTTGCTCTCGAACGTCCATCGCTCTGGGCGGTTTCTCGACTTGACTGCTCTGCTGGTTTACTCTGTGACTGGCTGTACTGGCGGAAATGGCGACTGGCGGCAGACGACTGACTGGAGCGGCGCTTCGCGCGTCGGAAAGGAAGGCGGACCGTCTGGCGAAGGAGGCGAAGGCTGCCCGTGGAGCGACTGAAGCGGCGGACGGCGACGCCGCGTCGCAGACGGGCTCGGCGGTTGGCCCGAAGGATAGCGATGAGGAGATCGACGCGTCTGCGGACAAGGACATCGTCTACGAAGATCACGACCCCGACTGGGAAGACGCGGCGGACGAGACCACCTCGGTAAGTGTCGATGGGCGATGTGCATGTCGAGCGTGTGCGCTGATCGGGACGCACAGCCTGGCGCGCTCGACGAAGACGTGGTCGAAGACGCCGATGGCGAAGAGCTCGAGCAGCCGAGCACGCCGCCGAAGACTACGAAGCTGAGCGACGCGACGTGGAGGAAGAAGGGCGGTCACACGCCCATGCGCAAGGGACGCGTCGATGTCGATGTCGACGGCGACGATGGTCCGGACGACGGGGCCGAAGACGGCCGTGCCAGCGCCGACGCGCCTGGCGACAGCGTGCAGATCGTGGAGCCGGAGGCGCAGGTCGACGCGGCGGAGTCCGTTCTGGTAGGTCGCACCCGTTGAGTGATGTGCGCGCACTGACTGAGTTTCATCAGGCGCCCAGCCCAGAGCTGGGGAACATCGAAACGGCGCCGTCGAAGGCTTCGTCGAAGGTTGTGGTAAGCTCGCCTATTGCCCTTTTCGACTACGGCTAACATCGCCCACAGTCCACTGCTAGTAGCACGACGCTGGCGACGACGCCGAAACGCGTTCGAATCATCGAAGAGGAGGTGACTGACATGGAGGAGTTGAAGGAGGTATGTGGTCGAATCCCGTGGCGTCGTCGATTCTGACAATTTGGCAGCGTTACGATACGAAGGCGCTAGACCGCTTGCTGGCCACGATGCCCGAAGAGGAGGACGAGCTCGTCGAATGGGCGCACGCACCCGGCAACATCAAGCCGTTCCGAGTAAGTCGTTGCCGTTTGATTCGATTCGACGGTACTGACTTCTTTGCAGGTTGCTCTGGTGAAGGTGGTGCGGCGCGACCCCGTCGCCTTTCTCTTCGTCCCCATGTCCGTCGCTCGATACATGGGTTTCTGGTTCCGCGAAAAGTGGAAAGAAATGAATGTGAGTGAGGTTTCATGTCTATTTACTGTGTTCTGACTTGGCTGCAGCGCGTCGGGCCACTTCGCGACAAATTGGACCTTCCCCTGGGGGCGCCGCTGCGTTCCCCTTTCGAAGAATGGGTGCCTGGTTCTGGCGAGCGCACCGAGGATGCCATCGAGGACGACCTCATGCCTTACTCGCGCTGGGCGTTGCTCAAGCTGGACATCGCTGCGAGGAACCAAAAGCCGCTGCGGACGGCTGAAGACATGGAGGTTCGTGTTTCGATGGCTTCACACGTCGATTCGTCGTACTAATGATGACCAGGACAACGAGCTCGATTTGAAGCAGATCAAGCGGGAGCGTGCGGCCTTCGAAGCGCTCGACAAGCAGGGCCAGAAGAAGTGGTGCGAGGAGCATACGCCCGAGGTGAGGAAGGCTGCTCTGAAGGCCTTGTCGGAGAAGAAATCGGGTACGCGTGGCCCGTCCGATTCGAAAGCGTCCGACGCTTCGAAGACATCGAATCGTTCGGCTGCTTCCCGCGTCGAAAAGACGGTCGATACCGTTTCGACCGCGCCGAAGGCCCTCTCGTCGTCTGTGGAGCCGCCTACGAAGTCGACTGCGACGAAGTCGACTGCCTCGAAATCGACTGCTGGGGTTCGAGACTCCTCGAAAGGCGCTCCCGAGGCGTCGGGGTCGAAACCCCCTCCTAAACCGACGGCGGCTAAGAAGCCCGCTGGACCTGTAAGAGCCTCATTTCGAATCGACGTCTCTGAACTAACGTATACTGTAGAACGACCCCGATCGGTTCGTGGGTGCTCCCGTCGACGCCGACGTGTACACCAAGGGCTACACCGCGAATCACCGGGCGAAGTACGAGGCGTTCGTCCAGGGGCAGACGTTGTTCAGGCCCGGTCGTCGCAATGACCCTCCCGTACGTATCGATTTCTGTTTCAGCGTTGATTCTACGTTTCGACTCACATGGTCGTAGTGTGGTATGTGCACCAACAAGAATCACGTCTGCACCGGTGGCTGGAACTGCGCCAACGAATCGACGGAAGGTTTCGAAAAGCCCGATGGTGTCGCCTGCCTCTCCTGCCGTGTTCGTGGCCTCGAATGCAGTTTCGCGAGCAAGAACAAAGGCCGTCCCAAAGCGGACAAGAGGGCGCGCGACGAGACCGATCAGGAGCCCGAACCGCCTGCGAAGAAGACGAAGACGAAGCTGGTGGAGGACCCCGAAGCCCGTAGGGTCGTCACCGCCAGTGTCGGCAGCGGGTATCAGGGCACGACGGTCCCGTATCGGACTTACGAGCTGCCCGAGCACGCTTGGGCGACAGAGGAAAGTCCTCTGTTCATCGCGTATTCGTCGGACCTGGGTGAGTATCCGCGCGTTTCGTCGAATCGAGACTAATCGAGCTCCAGAAACCGTTCTGCACCGCCTGAGTGAAGAATTCGCTCGCATGCGCGTCATGAACGCCATTGCGGAAGACAACCTGAAGGTCATCCGCCAGGCCGTTACCGCCAGCGACGATCCGAAGTCCGAACAGATTCGCATCCTCGTGACTCCTGTCACCGGTAAGGAGTTGCAGCCGAAGAGGCGCTATCGGGTCGTGACCGGCGCCATTTACGAGGCCGCGTCCGAGGTCATCGAGATCGACGATGATGACGACGACGACGATGAGGTATTGGCGTCGAAGGCCAAATCGAAGAGCAAGGGGAAGCAGAGGGCGAGGGACTAGTGCTGGAAAAAGGGGGGGGGGAAATCGGATATATGCAGCGGTAGCGTTTCGAGATACTAGGAGCCAGAATGGGGGGCTCGATTCGATGTATGATAGCTAGTGCGGTGGACAGAAATCGAGTTGAAAATCAAGAGAGTGTGTGATCGAATCGACCGTTTCGAAAGGGCTTGCTATGTGCTGTCTTCGGGTATGGGTATAGGAAGACTAGGCGAGGATCATCCTCATGCCTCGATTCGACGCTCCGGTCCGTCGATAGCTTCGACGGTTTCCGGCTCCGCTGCGTCTATGTCCTCTTCTTCGTCTTCGGCGATATCTGCTCCGATCCCAGTGTTATTGAGACCTTCGATGTCGCTTTCGACGACTTCTTCTACCGTTGCCATGCCTTGGTCGATTCCATCTGCGTAATCGGCATTATCGAGGTTTCGAAGCACCGTTTCGATCGCTCCCGAAAGGTCTTTCCGGCTCAGGTATGGAATTACTCTGAACCTCGCGATAGTATGTCGAAACACCGACCCGTCCAAATCGGCCAATGTGTATGCGCCGCCCGAGTGTCTCTTGACCACTATGTATGGTCCAAGATACCGATGTTGCGTCTTGTCTCGCAGGGGCCCGTCGTGTCTACTGTTCCTCATGAGTACTAGATCCCCCGTGTCGAATCGATGATCGAATATCAGGTTCTCAAACTTCTCTCTGAAGCGTTCAGCGTTTCGAAATCTCGATCGCGAGATGCGCTCTTCGATATCATTCAGGTCTTCGGTTCGCTTCAGGAGTTGCCTTGCTCGATACGATATCAATTCCTCTCTCGATAGGAGCTGATTCGGCGGCGGTACAAGCCACGTTGCTTCGAGTATGTCCATAGGCAGTAATGGGTGTATACTGTGCACCATGTAGAACGGACTCATACCCGTGGCGCTGTGAATGGCTATCCTCTGAGCCCAGAAAACCGACGGTATAACTTCAGGCCAATGCGAAACGTCTCCTGGAATACTTCGTACTATCGATTCGCGGACGCTTCGATGGCTCTGCTCTACCAGACCATTGGCCCTCGAATTGTAGCTGGAGATTCGAATATGCGACAGGTGATACTTCTTCTGGAGATTCGATACCGCACTAACGTACGGAGTTCCGTTGTCGGTAACGATTTCTCCTAAAGCGCCCCATCGACATAGTACATTCTTGTACAGGAACTCTTCGATGACTTCCGCCGTTTCCTTTCGACATATCATGTACTCAGGCCAGTGCGTCAACGAGCACCTGGCTTGTAGCATGAATCGCATGCCTCGATGCCGTCCCTTCGAAAACGGCATCAACATCGTATCGCAGTAAGCCTTGAAGAATAATGGCTGCGGCAGTTGCACTGTGGGCGGAATGACTACGTGTCGCATCTGCTGTTTCTGGCATTCCTCGCATGTTCGCAGGTACCACTTGGCATCCTCGCCCATGTTCGGCCAGAAGAACCTTAATCGAAGATGGTCATACGCGGTTCGGTATCCTCGATGCCCGATGCCGTCGTGAACGTTTCGAAGCACGTTTAGACGCTTTTCGAACTCGATATACAAACGATGCTCTCCATTCGGATCCCTTCGATAGAGGTCGTCCTCTCCCTGCAAGAAGTACTTCGAGCTCTTTTCGAGGAATGATTTCCATTGCGCATCCGTTAGTCCTTTCGGTCGTCGAAAGTTCCTAAGGTATTGTCGAATCGCCAATATCGCCTCGTCTGCTTGTCGCGTGGATTCGAGCCTCGGCAACGTCTCCTCCGGGGGGGCCGCAAAAATTGGAACGGGCGGCTTTGACGACTGTTCCAAGAAGAATGTGTGGGACAACCCTAAGGAGTCGTCGTCGTCAGCTTCAGGAAATCGAGCATCAATTTCAGCTTGGTTAACCGGGGGCCGCCTCGAGAGTCCGTCTGGCGCTGTGTGCTTATCAGCCGGAACGTGTCGAATTACACCGTTGAAGAGGTGAATCCAGTGGATCCAGCGGTTAAGGGCGACGGTGGGTGCGATATCCGGGTGGTTCAGCATTCCTTGAATGGACTTGGCATCAACCTCGATATCGAACTCTGGAACTCCCACGAGCCAGATTCGAAACGCTTTTAACGCCTGATACACGCCGTACAGCTCCAGTTTGACCTGTGAGTACCGGCTTTCGACGTCATTCCAACCTATCGATCCGAATCGAGAGGGGCGACGTTTGCCGTTGGCGTCGTTCTGGTATAGGACGAACCCGACGCCAATGTTCGAAGAATCAACGGCTAGGGTGATTCGACGGCCGCTCTTGTAATCGATCGGTGTGAGGACGTTGTTACGCTCTGCTTCGAGCGCGGATTGCTGGAGCTGACGCACCGCTTGCATTTCGATTTCGCCGAATTCGAAAGGCACGTCCTTTCGCTTCAACCTTTCGAGAGGTCTCGCTTTACGGGCGAAGTCCTTGATGAAGATGCGCATTATACCGACCGTACCGAGGAATGCTCGAACCTCTGTAAGGTTCTCACAGGGCAGTTTCCATTCGACAATTTTCTGGACTTTCGAAGGATCTGGCCCACGGCCGTCGTAACCGCATCGATACCCGAGGAGAATGATGTCGGGCACGCATAAGAGAGCTTTCGGGCCTGAAAAGGTAGCTCCGGCGTGCTGAGCGCGCTGAATGATTCGATGCATATTGCCCAGGTGTTCGAAAACGAATCGACGAATGCCTGGGTTCTCAGGAATCGTTTCGAAACCACCGTCTGTTTCGTATCGGGTCTTGGGTCCTTTCACGCCGATGTCATCGATGAAGGGAGTCGTGAGATGTGGAATCTCGTGTTGGAATAGGAAATTCACATTGTCTTGCATAACTCC
>KV423933.1:233323-254896 GCA_001632435.1 Calocera cornea HHB12733 | reverse complement strand
GTCTACTTCGCTCGTTTCGGTGTGGCCTAAGAGTCGCACATCGGCCTCTCGAAAGGGTAGGATGTCGCTGTCGAATCGATCGTCGACTGAGAATGCCTGTATAATATTGACAGGTGTAGGGTTTCGATTCCCATTTCGATTTCGAGCCTCCACGTCGGCCGTCGTCTGGTTTGGGTTGTGCTGATGCCAAGAAAGGACCTTGTCCTTCATCCATAGACCTGGATACCTTGGTGGCTCGTTGCCGTTGGGTAGCGCAATTCGATGTCGTGCGTTTCGAATGACCAGTCCTTTCTTAATATGTTCTTCGAGGTCCCGACAGTCCTTCGCCCAGTGCTCTACCGCGCCGCACCAGAGGCAGTGATTCGTGCCGCTTTCGCCGCCTCGATTCCTGTCGCCTCGTTGGCCTCCTTGATTGTATCCTTGCTGAGGTTGCGCATCGCGCTCCCGAAACTGACCTCGAGTGTTCTCGTACTGCGGCGCTGGATGATCGAGTTTTGATTCGATACGGGATAGAAGAGCCAACATGCGCTCCTGTATCGACCAGTCCGTTTCGACCTTTATCGAAGTGGAGGGCTCGACTTTGGTCGACGTTGTTTCGGACTCAACTTTCGTCGTAGGGATCGATGTTCCTATCCTTAACGGTACGAAATCGACGCTCGCAGGGGTGTTGGTCAGGAGGAACTCGGCGGCCTCAGTAACATGCTCAATGTCGTACGGGTCACCCGGTAGAACATCAGGTTGCTTCATCATCAATCGAGTCCTTAATTTCTCTTGGAAATCGAAGTGGAAGCCTCGCATGTACTGCTGGGCTCGTTCCATTGTCGATATCTTGCCCTTTTCCTCGAGCCATGTCGATATCATGAGGAATTGTCGATAGTACTCGCCGAATTGGGCCCGGCTCTCCATGGGGATCGCTGCGCTCTTACTGACTATCCTTTCGAGGTCGGTCTTCGTATACCGTCTGGTATCGTCGGTCGACCCGGGATACAGCCTGAGAACTGCTTTTCGAAATGCCGCGAAATCGGTCGGCACGGCCTTCGATTCAGGTAGCGACTCCCAGACTTGTGCCACATCGATATCCACGTACTTCAGACTGTAGTCGACCCACTTCTCTGGCGACACCTCATGCCCCTCACATAGCTGCTGCACGTCCTCTAAGAATCGAACGATGTGCTCTGGTCGGGCCGACTCCAAGACTGGGGCGTTTCGACTCGACCTCAACGGCATCATCGATTCCGGCATGTTGGGCGATATGGGTCGAAACAAAGCGTCGACGTCGGAGGGTACGGGTTGGTCAAGGAGGCGGTCAGAGGTTGTCGAGCTCGGAGGAGAGGTTAACGTCGATGTCGACGGGTTCGGCGAGTTTTCTGAAACCAGGGGAGGCGGATGCGGATCCGATGCCTGGCGATGCGCTATCCGACGCAGTTGATATGTCGGTATCTGGCTCCGAAAGGGTCTTCCGCTGCGGAGCATCACGGTTGCAGATGGGTCTCGGGTCGCTGGACGCCCCGACAAATTTTCGCTTGCCCGCTGTAGTAACCCCAACCAGAATTCCCTCGCGTTGGGCTCCAATGTACCTATACCCTAATATCGGGCTGTAGGCTGCGAGGCGCTGGGAGGGGCACTGATCGATAGTGACGTCGAATCGATGTAGTAGATAGTAATATATGTGTCGATGTCGATGTCGACTCGAGGCCTCGAATGGCCGATGAGCGCACACCGTAAGCGACGAGGTCGTAGGGGAAAGAGATCGCATTAGGGCCCGAAGGCGTATGGAAGGGACTCTATACTACAGGCTGTGCCCGATCGGCATACCGAGGGCCCGAATCGAAGACAGCGCGGGCCAGCGTGCGCCGAACCCGATCGTATCGACGATTCGAAACGTCGATTCGTCGATTCGAAGGAAAGAAAGAAAATACATTGCTAGCGCTACTAACCTCTACTACCTTTCTAGCAGCACACAGGTCACAGATAGAAAGGATGCGGCAGCACTATACGGCCCTCAGTTCACACTGTGCATGGACGAGCACAACAACAGCAATGCGCTTTCAATGTTGTTGCCCTTGAGGACATTTCTGTGCGAGTACATGCTCATTTAAACGATTTGCTCGAAAAGGCAACTAGTCTTTACAAAGGGGGTACTATCATGGAACGGAGGCGGGACCAGGCTACCACAACCTGGGCCCAACCTTGCCCTTGCGCTGTTGGGCTTTATGCGCTTATCGAGAGTCTTCTCAAATGGTGGATGCGGCGAACGTCCAGAGCTGCTTGTCCGACCCATCGCTGTCGACAATTTGAACCTAAGGGAGGAAGATAAGTTGGTAGTTATTAACCTTGACGAGTGCCTTACAGCCGTGTCTGGCGCAGGCGAGCCTGAGAAAAGCTCCACCACGTTAGAAGAGTAGTCGTTCGGGACGAGACTTTGATGACAGAGGCTATGAGTGGAAAAACACATTGGCGGAATTATTGTGTTCACCTATATGCTCCTGTCACCGTCGAGGAGTGCAGCGTGAAGAGGCTGCTGCTGGTGCCTTGGAACACCTCGGTCTGACCTTGGACCAAAGGCGTGTAAAGCTGATCAGACGTCAAGTATGTGCCGCTGCTGACGTTCTTGAGGGTGTATCCCTTGTTGGTCCAATCGTACGCGATCGTCCACTGCATAGCACATGTTATGGTCAGGAATGTTATTCGTCAAGCATTATATTGTACAGACCTGTTCCTTTGGCTGCTCGGACAAGCTAAGGAGGCGTGCATCGCCGACGACGTACTGAGTGCCCTTGATCTTCAAGGCCGTTCCGGAGGCAAGGTTGACAATAGTGTAGGTGCCATCCAGAACCTGGACCTCCTTGCCCACCTGGGGAAGCTTTTCGACGGGAGGGCCGGACATAGTGCTGAATATACTTGAATGGCGAGGTTGAGCTACTTGAGGACTGTCGCTGAAAGAGAGATGGACGGTGCTACCTGCCTGCCTGACACCGTCTACCGAGGTATTTAAGCAAATGGGTCAGACCTCGGAAACTCGCAAATGCCGGTGGTTCAGTAAAGCAACTAGCGACCGGCGAGACACGTTACGAATGACCCGGATATTCCTAAAGCAGTTCCCCTCATAAGAGCAGGTGTCCACTAGCCCAATTATGTGCTGCTCGGACGACCGGGAGCTCCAACCGAATTCTGAGAGCAGCCTTGTCGATTCTCTCAGCATTCCATCCCCATGTTGCCGACTTGTAAAACGGGGTATAATGACTCTGATTGGTAACTGTTTGGGATCAGTGAGGTAGTCGGATCCCAAGATTATGGTGCACCGGCGGCTAGAAGCAATTCTCTCCTTCCTCCCCTTGGACGGTCTTGGACAAGAAAGCGATCTCCACGCATATGGAAGGAGAATTTGTTCGCCGTCGCATCCGATGCTCCCATCTCGGGGTGGACCCCAATTGCCCCAAGCCGGGAAGCGGTCTTTGCCTACTACTTCTAACAGAAGGCAGGAAGACTCTTGATTATGGGCACTCCTGGACTGGTATGGCTTGCGATCTACCGCAGTCCATTGCGTTGCGTCTGTCGAGGAGTATGATGTCCCTATGAGCCGGAAGTATGCATGAAATCTTCTGTAACACGACGCCGTGTTCGGCTGGCATCCGACCCTTCAACTTCGTACCATCTCGTCACCCACCCCACAGACGCAGCGAGCAGTCATTGAGAGAGCCCAGGTTGTCTGCACTTCCGTCGGCTTCTGGCGCAGTAGTGTGTGAGAAGTGGGGAATTTTAGATGCTCATGGTCAAATGAAAACTCAAAAGAGGAAACTACCGCAATAGTCACATGGTCCTTTTGGAGTATGCAGCCTGGCCATGCCGAGGGTAGAACGTGTGAACGACCAGATAGCCACGCGGCAGCATGTGATGTGTGCTTGGTATCCGCATGGAACGGATACAAGACCCGACCCTGATTACCAGAGTAGAGTTGCCATTGTCGTTCAACGCTGTAAATCGCAAGAGCGGGTCGTACACCGTCGCTGCCTCACAGCAACCCGTATTACTACTGAGTTCCCAGGCGTGCAAATAATGGGAATACCGATACCGAGAACCATCGGAAGCGCTGGGACCGGCGTTAGCCAAGCACCGTGCCGGTGAATGCCCCAGAATCACAGAAGCGCACTCCGGGCCTGCCGCGAGTACACTACGTGATCTCGACGACCCGTCAGAACGCGCGCCAACGCAATGATCACACACGATCCCGCCATTGCGGACTTCCCATTCAGCGCATTGAACCCACAACCGATCACCTTGCAATGTACACTACCGATGACTACCCAAATGTAGATGTTGAGAGGACGAAGGGAATTCACTTTGTTGCGCCTATATCCAGTTGCCTGCTGGGCGCCTTTCGAAAGGTAGTTGTCCTAGCATCGGCGCCGTCCTTGGTGTGGAGAGGTCGTTCCCACTTGGCCGTGAGGAATGAGGTGCTTGTCGTGGACCCCTCGGTCGCGGAGACGTCACACCCGTCTCTCTCCGTGTAACCATACCCGGTGTTTGAGGTTCGTGGCCACGGAGGCTCGTTGTGCGTGGGGCAGGGGCATGCCTTGGTGGTTGTCGTATCTCAATAGTGACTTCTCCTTGATTCCCTATAGATATTCGCTTCTGGGTCTGCCCACTGCTGTTCCGCGTGACGATCGCAAGCGCGGTGGCCGAGCGACGCCCTTTGGAGCTGTTTGAGGAGCTTCGACTATGCTTGCCGAGGGAATCGGATGTGGCCTCCGCAACCTGAGACACAACAGTCTCCTCGGCAGCTGCTGTCTCAGGCGTACGCCTATGGTTATCATCGAGGGCGAGTATCGAAGACGGGCCTGAAGTTCTGTGAATCATTTGCGTACCGGCTTGTGCAGTTGCGTCCGGGGGGATATAGACGTAGAGCTTTGGCTTGCTCAGTCGCTTGGGTGAGCTCTTTGGGGGTGATCGCTTTGAAGAGCTACCGACGGCATGTTCTCGCATTGTTGGTAGCAAAAGCGGACGGGGAGCCGATGGCCCTGCTTGCGCGTTGATAGCATCCGCAATAGACTGGGAGCCAGTTGGGAACACGATTGGTGTGTCACGATATCGCTTGGTCCGGACACGCTGGGCAGCATCTGGAGAGCGAGAGTGTATTGGCACTCTTGGCACTCGAGATGGTGGCGTTGACTTGATCGCAGCACGGTCACCGTCCGTTCGTTTCTCGCTTGGAGGTATGGGAAAGCTGCCAAGGGGTGCAGTTTGGACCTGTTGTGGTGGCACACGTTGTGGTGGTAGCAGTGGTACTGGAGGAGGTGGCGGTTCCTCGCCAGGGGCTTGCATCGACACCCGCTTCTCCACTCGCCCGGGCTGACGCAGGCTAGAGCGTTTGGGTACGGGCGCCGACTTGGACCCATTCCCGCTCCATCGTCGCTTGTAGTCTTCATAGCCTTCTCGACCATAGTCATCTATCGGATACTTTGAGCCAGTTGATCCCGTCTCGATGTTCCGGCCCGTGGAGTGAGCTGTAGCGTTGTCCGAGCCTGGGATCGAGGCTGTCGATGGAGGTCCGTCGGGTATGGGGCGGAATGTGAACGCGACCAATACGACTATGGCACCCAAGCTAAACGGGACGTCCTGGGCGGCCATGTTCGTCATCGTCAAGTTGGGGACGCAAATCAAGAGCTCCAACAAGACCAGGCTCAGCACCCAAGCGAAGCGCACATCGATCATGGCCTCCATTCGATGTCTCAGGAGCAGGAATGAAGGCACTAGAGTCCAATATAGTCGAAGGAACGCATATATGTCGAAGGCGAGATTGACACCAACTATGGTCGCTGCAAGGGGAACGAATCTACAGGAAATAAGAGCGGCATTCAACGGTCAGGGAGGAATTGCTCACCGTTGCCGTGCGCATAGACCATCGGTGGTTGTGAAAGGGGAGGGAAGGGCGGTGACCGAGCCTGTTGCCAGACCTTGCGACGCGATTGATGCGACTACAAGGCGAGTCAGTGGTGCACAACATCGGTGAAGACGGGTGTGCTCACTAAGAGGGCCCAGGACCAGAATGCGGAACGGAATCATCTCCCACAGAGGAACACCCAACGATCTAAGCTCGATCGATATCTCATATAGAGCGCTGACGTATGCCGCTTCGATGCAGATGTCGCCGAAGGCAGTAAAGAAAGCTGTAGACACGTGTTAGCCCACTGTTCGTGACGATGGTAGGAGGGGACGCACCGCATGCAGCGTCGTACCCAGCCGGGAAATCAACGAGCTGCACCAGACCTGATATGCTGGCAAGCCCCAGGAAGATGATAACAAGCACAACCCTCAGATTGTACGCTTGTGCATCGTACACAACACCTGCCCTCCCGCCCAACGCCCTCGCCAACGCATCTCTCAAAGCATCCTGTGGTAGCTCCTCGTTCGCCTCTAGCCTCGCCAGTCGATCGGACAAAGACGTCCCAGAAACCTGCCTCGCGTTACGGCGTAGACGGTATCCGAGAATTGCGTGTGCGAGCGCTCGTACGAAAAAGAAGGTGGAACATAGTAGAAGGCAGCCAAGGAAGAAAGCGGATATCACCCGACTGGCAGCAGAGTCAGCCTATGCTGTGAGGCGCAAGACGAAACACGTACTCTTGTGGGCTACGGAGGAACTCTTGAATTATTGGTTGTAGTGTGGTGTTCGTTGAGGACATGTCGTGAATCCGTAGCCGTTAAGAGAGTGAATGATTAGCAGCGGCCTGCGCTGGAGTGGTGACCAGGGCGCCCGCGCCCCGTGGATGACGGCTGGATTGGGAGAGGGGAAGAGAAGGTGGGAACCGCTGCTGGCTAAGCGATACGCCCATAAGATAAGAGCGCGCGAAGCCCGTCTCACCCGCCGTTCGGGGACCGGTGCACGCAGACCTCCTTAGCACAGCCGTCCGACCGCGACCTCGGCCAAGAAGACGCCGCGCGAGACCGTGGACATTGCGAGCAGAGCAATGGGGTGTACAGTATCAGAGCCTCTGACGACTGCGTACCGCCGTAGATTGGTGGGTTACCGTGCGAAGCAGCGCCTTGCCGCCAGAGCGTGTCAGGGATCAGGGGCAGGTTCGGCGACGCGCGCGCTTCTCAGACGCGTGCCAGTCGTGTGGGGGTGGAGGCAAATTAGAGTCCCCGGAGTCAGAATGGAGCCAAAGCTTACTTCACTATTCTTTCGCCTAATTAGGAAAGTGTACCCTGACCTCGTAGGCTGGGCAGCGTCGCGTCCGACCCATCCAATCATCCTTTCCTCCTCTCTTCGGGCTTTATACCACCTGGGGTGTTCGTGTGTACT
The DNA here is from genome assembly GCA_001632435.1 of Calocera cornea HHB12733. Lineage (NCBI taxonomy): Eukaryota > Fungi > Basidiomycota > Dacrymycetes > Dacrymycetales > Dacrymycetaceae > Calocera > Calocera cornea. The sequence goes on along the minus strand of KV423933.1, from coordinate 247,596 downwards.
ATACCGCTTCAACGCCGCTGAGCTGTTGAGTTCGTCACTTCTCTCCTCGCGCTGAGCGATGGCCAGCACAAACGGCACTCAGCACCATGACTTCAAGGCAATAGCTGTAAAGCTCTTGGACGCGAAAGTCGGTGAGTGCATCATCATCAGCGATCCAATCTCCCTCTAACTCACGTATACATCAGACTCGAAAGCAAAACTTCAGTGTCTCATTGAGTTGAAAGAGCTTTCCGACAACGCAAAGGACGCCGAGTATGGCGCGCTCTTGCAGGCCGTGTGGCCGGCGCTGCAGAAGCTATTAGCGCCGGAGCAGGCGACGTTTGTGAAGGAGTCTAATGATCAGGTACGGTCCACCGAGCACTGTGCATATTTTCTTCTGTCTGACATCTCACCCAGAAACTGCGTTATGCCGTGCTCGACCTCATACACCGTCTACCACATAACGATGCCTTTATGCAGTACGCGAACGAAGTCATGCAGCTCCTCATCAAACTCTTGAGGGTAGACAACGAGGACATTGGTACTGCATGTATCAAACTCGTGATCGACATTACGAGGATGTACAAGCAGACCATCGAGACGAATATGCGGGAGTTCCTGAATGTGGTCCACGAGATGTACAAGAACGGGGCCGTCATCGTCAACGAGATATTCGGGGATCCGGAGCTACCGGTGCGCAATGCTGGACTACACTCTTTGACGAGATGCTCATTGTGCACTCATTCAGTGTCCGCACTTCCCGAGGAACGATAAGAAGACTATCCCGCGCAGCATATACAGCTTCAAGGTGCTCGTAGAATGCCCAATAGCTGTCGTCATTGCGCTCCAGACGTTCTTCAAGAATGGCATGAACGAAGTTGCGCGAGAGTATCTTCCGGATGTAATCAACGTGCGTTCCTTGACTTCAGACGTTTGAGCTCGTGCTGACCAGGCTTTGCTTCAGTTCATGGCAGTCCAAGCGGCGCCACAGAAAGCGGCACATGAGGCAGCTGCGCTACGTGGCGATCGTCAACTCGGAATGACCGACAACATCCCCGAGAATCTAAGACCCGTGTATCTCGACTTCGTCAATGCTCAGATCAAGAGTATGTCGTTCTTGGCCTATGTGATTCGCGCGCAGGTCGAGGACCTCCGAAAGTACGAGACCCAAATCCCGGAGATATGTGTGAGGCTTCTCCAGGATATTCCGAGGGAAAGCGCCGCTGTGCGCCGGGAGCTGCTCATCGCCATCCGCCATATTTTCAACACCGACTTTCGGGTCAACTTCAAGACTCAGATCGATGCCTTCCTGGACGAGCGAATAGTGATCGGCATGGGAGCCACAGCAGTGCAATATCTCCGACCTCTTGGCTACAGCATGCTCGCTGATCTGGTTCACCACGTGCGGGCAGAGCTGAAGATCGAACAAATCGAAAAGGTCCTGGTAGCATATACCGTGATCTGGCTGAATCCCGCCTTGGGCCCGGACGTCATTACGGTTTGCGCGAAGCTCCTACTCAACCTGGTCGACTCACTCGTCAAGTGTCCTGACAAGCAGCGAGCTGGTCGCCTTCTTACTCGGCTGGTCGAGAGCATTGTTCAGAAGCTGAAGCATCTGGAGCTTCTTCACACCGACATTGACGCGGTCGAAGCCGATCCCGAAGGTACAGACATGATGTCGCCCATCGCGGTCGAACGCATCAAGCCATTCGCGGGAGCCGGGTTCGTGCAAGTACCGCTTTCGGATGCGAAGAAAGATACCCGTTACCTGATCCGCTTGCTTATGCACGGACTCCGTACCGTGCTGCAAGGTATGCGGGCCCTGGATGCCCCCAGCATGGATGCAAGCATGATGGGTCCTCTCTTCGAAGGGTTTGTCCGCTGCATGGGCTTCTTCAATACCGAGCGTACCGAGAGCAGAGAAGAGAAGGAACTCCTTGAGTGGTTGGCTATCACCTTCTTCGAGATGGATCCGCACGTGGTCCAGGAAATTTGGATGACTCGCATGGACTTTTTCTTCGAGCAGACGAAGGAAGACGCCCAGCTTTTGGCACTGCTCTACAAGCTGACAAACACGGATCGGATCAGCCCTCAGATGATTTCGATCTTGCTGCGGTACCTCGTCGACCGGTATCCCACGCTTGGAGATCAAGATAGGGCTTCTGCGCAAGTTACGTTGAAGCTGTTCAAGGCGTGCTTTCAAGCTACCACACAGTTCCCCGCGCAGAATGAAAAGGTCCTTCAGCGACATCTTGCCAAACTCATTCTCGACTCATTCCCGCTCGCCGCCAAAGCTCCGGAGCCACTCAATTACTTCTTGAACCTCCGCAACCTGTTCCGCGCCATCGGCGGAGGGCGGTTCGACGGGCTGTACGGTGAAGTACTACCCATTCTCCAGGAGATGCTGGAAGCCTTCAATCAGTTCATCGACTTCGTGGATCCGATCCATCACGATTTGATCGTGGAGCTGGCGCTCACGGTGCCAGTACGACTGACCCATCTTCTGCCCCATCTTGGATTGCTGGTGAAGCCACTCGTGGCCGGACTGAATGCTGGTCCTGAGATTGTCTCACAAGCTCTGAGGACACTGGAACTCTGCGTCGATAACCTCACTGCTGAGTTTCTGGAGCCCATCATCAAGCCTGCCCATGCTGAGCTCATGAGCGGTATTCATCAACACCTCAAGCCTCATCCCTACGACGCAAAGCTGTCACATGTTTGTGCGCGAATCCTAGGCAAGCTTGGCGGCCGTAATCGACGACTTCAAGAGCTCAGGATGCCCTTCGAATACAGGAGTGTCGGTGACGATGCCTCGATTACAGTCGCCTTCGATGGCACGCACCGTCAACTGGACATCGGCCCTGCCATTGATCTGGCCTCCAGATCGGTGCAGAACAGCAACGCGCTGTATCGGAAACAAGCATTCGACTTCCTGAAGGAGGCGGTAGCTACTATGATGCAAAAGGTGACTGAATTGATACGGTATTTGAACCTTAACTGACGTACACATAGACTGTCAACTCAACAGAGCAGATTCTTCGCTTTGAACAAGCCCTCAAGGGGCTGTTTATTGCTGTGAAGATGGAAGATCTCCGGGCCTCTGCTATTGCCTTCATTCGAGATATGTTGAAGTACCTCTTTGAGGAGGAGTCGAAGAAGCGAACACCAGCACCGAGCTCATCGCGCCGCTTTTGGGGCAACATCTTGACTTGCTTCTTCGATGCTGTCGCACAAAGCTTTGGGTGCTCCCCGTCACCTGAAAGGGAAGAAGTGTTGAAAATGGTACGGCAACTCTTGGACGACCTCAGTGAGTGGAACAAGCAGGAGGCTCCTGACGGCCCGTACAACAAGGGTGAAGCCATGGCATTTGTTGCACAGCTTACAACGCGCTTCATTGGGCTCTGCTATCATGCGAAATGGTTCAACAAGCTGGCCGGTTTCACTGGTCTCACACTGTTGACCTCGAGGGACGACTTCGCCGAATACGTGCAAGACAGACAGATCGACATGGTCCAAGCCTTGCTCTCGGTGCTAAAAGAAACACCATACGGGGCACCTCAGTATGTGAAGCAGATCGTTGACACCATCCTCTTCGTGGTCCGTGCCGGCCATGTCAAGGAGCCGGATGCGAAGACAAAGTTCATGACTGGCGTTGTCATGTTGCGAGAGCTCTCGAGTTCCATCGCCGAGGTCCGACAAGCAGCGCAGTCAGTCCTGAATCTCTATGCGGAACTGGAAGAACAGCCCGTCAGCCAGCTGATCGGGCCGCATCGAGAAAGGTTGTTGAACTCCATCTATCAAAAGCCTCTGCGAGCACTGCCGTTCCCGATACAAATTGGGCACATCGAAGCCATGACTTACTGCCTGCAGCTTACTCCCCCTCTTGTGGAGGTCAATGAGGAGTTGTGGCGTCTATTGGGAGAAGCACTGGCACTGGCCGATGCCGAAGAAGGCACACTGGTTGGCAAGACGCCCCAAAAGAAGAATATCGGGCTTGTGTCACAGCTGCGAGTAGCCTGTATCAGGCTGCTGACCGCTTCCATGGGCGTGACAGACTTCATGGCCAAGCAGACGCAAACGAGACAAAGGCATGTATCTTTCCTTGCATGTTTGAGTCTTACTTATTATCTGGATCAGAGTTACCGGTCTCTACTTCAAGTCGTTGTATTCTGCGTCGCATGATATCAAGGCAGCCGCCTACGATGGGTTGAAGCTCGTCCTGCAACATCAGAACAAGCTTCCAAAAGACACGCTCCAAGCTGGTCTGAAGCCGATCTTAATGAACCTTGCCGATGCCAGAAGATTGACTGTGCCGAATCTGGAGGGCCTTGCACGGCTGTTGGAGCTTCTTACGAACTACTTCAAAGTCGAGATCGGCGTCAAGCTGATCGATCACTTCAGGGTCATTGCCGATGCACAAATGCTTCTAGACTCGGCGCAGTACCCGCTGAGTGATAACGAAGAGATCAAGAAACTTGTTCGACTGGTGAACGTCTTCCATCTCTTGCCACAGACAGCCAATGTCTTCCTTGAGCATGTCCTACCGCTTGTCGTGCAAACCGAAACGACCCTTCGAGCATCCGGCGCAACGCCATTTACCGAACCTCTGGCGAAATACTTGGAACGATTTCCTGAAGAGGCGTTTGAACAGCTCATCCACAACATCGAGAATATCTCCTACGTGAGAACTGTTCGAGCCTGCCTTACTTCAGGCTTCGCACCGTCACTTCAAAATACCTTGAATCGACGGCTTCAACAAGTGGTCAATCTCTGTTTTGCAACTGATCGACTCAGCTTGTTGATTCCAGGACTGCTCTTATGCCGAGACATGATACGAGCGAATCCTGCGTGGCTCCATGAACGCCCACAAGTGTTTCAAGTCATCATCCGATGGTGGCGAGATAGCGCGTTTGAAGATTATGACGCTGCCGCGGTTTGGCCGACGACGCGGGCTCATCAAGCATCCATCACTATGGACATTCTCATGACGCATCTCGATAACGAACCGTCGCCAGAAGTACTGGTGGATCTCACTTTGGCCTTCACCAGGAAAGTTGCCGTCGACATATCGAACTGTGGTCGATTCATCTATAACCTCCTGCGACGTCACACAAGTCCTGAATTCAAGTCGCGGATGCTCTCACACACGCTGGTGATGCTCGATGATCAGTCGTTATCCCTCGATCACAAGACGAGTTTCTTGCGCATTGTGATAAATCCAATGCTCTACCTGTCGCTGAATGAGTTTGGGGCTGAGGAATTCGTGGATGCACAATTCATCGCCCAGGCGCACGCGACTTTGTGGCATAAGTTGTCGACGCTGGATACCGCGACATTCCAAGAGTCTGAAACTCCCTATGCAATCGAAGTGCTCCAATTCTCGACTAGTCTCATGCGGCTCGCGCCCAACTTGATGACGGAAGCTCGCAAGGACATTATCAAATGCGGCTGGAATCACATTTCGAGCGATGACATCATTCTCAAGCAGACAGCATATGTCCTTCTGGCACAATTCTTGGAGCTCTTCGACAGTCCTGCAAGGATCGTGCAGCGGGTGTGGGCCGGTCTTGTCCGTACGCATACCACCGAAGGCAGAGCCCTGACAAAGAGAGCCTTGGATATCCTTGCTCCAGCTCTACCAAAGAGAAAGCCAGCGACTGAGGGGGGCGCAAACGCCAACTGGTGGGCCAAGAACACGCGTCGAGTTCTCACGGAAGAAGCGAGCAGCATGTCCCAGCTCACGAGCGTGTATCAACTTATTCTGCGTCACGCAAATCTGTTCTTCGACAGCCGGGAGCTGTTCGTGAACCACATGGTACATTCACTCTTCAAGCTGGGCATCGCTGCGAGTGCTACCACCGAGACGAGAACGTTGGCTGTGGAGACGGCAGAGCTCGTCATTCGCTGGGAACGTCAGTCTATGACCGAAAGCTCTGGAGGCTATCGAATGCCCGTTCAGCTGAAGGAGACCGTTGTCAGCTTTCTTGTGCGATTCATATGCACTGCTCAGGAGTCTATCAGCGCCGGTGGTCTCGTGGGTAAGATGTATAGCCTGCTCACGGACGTGCTCAAATCACCCGAATGGCAAGACGTCCATGTTGTTCTCTCGTTCTTCATGCGAAATCTGGTTCAGGTATGTTGCGACAGTGATGTCTGACAATACACACTGACTTTATCACAGACGGACTACAGTACCGATACCGCCACGACATTCCGCAACAATGCCGTCGTCCTCGCGGCCGTTGTCGAAAGAAGACCCGCGGATTGGTTCAGGTCACAGGCCACGACTCTGTTGGAACTATTGCGCAAGCCCCTGCTGAGCGACGACACCATTCTGCACGAATCTCTGACAGGTGTGGTGGATAAGATGTTCGACTACCTACCTGAGCCACCCGAAGATCAAGAGGAGTCGGAGGGTGACCCCAATTGGTATACTTGGGCTCAGGAGACAATCGTGGCTGGCATCACGTCTGTGGCCGGCCTTCAAGGAGCCCTGTTCCTGCTCCGTAGCTGGGCAAGACATAGACCGGAGAAAGTGGATGCCTTGGCCCCCCCTCTCGCCAATGTGATGGGGAAGCTCGCTCGCGCCCACGTTGCTATGAGCGATGCGGCATCGGCCACCATGTCGGCAGACGCGCGATCAATGCGCACTATTCTCGAGCTGTTTCAAGATCGACTTGGGCCGCTCGGAGAACCGCGGAGATTGATGTTCAATATTCTCTCCGGTATCGTGGACAAGTCGAACAGTCAATCCATGTGCCGGGTCATCCTTGATATGGTACGCAAGTGGATCTTCGAGCGGACGGATGGTTCTCCACCTCTCAAGGACATAGCCGTAATGCTCCATAAAGTGATGTCTCTCGAAACCAAAGGCGACGATGCATTAAGGGCGCAATATTACAGCATCATACGCGACATATTCCTCGATCCATCTTTACACCGAACCGACCTAACAGTTCGCCTGGAAGGTGCGTTCTTCACGGGAACACGCTTGAAAGATCCAGCGCTACGAAATCAGTTCCTGGATCTGCTGGATAACACCTTGCCAAGATCTCTTACGCTTCGCATGCAATACGTGTTTGCATCTGTGTCGTGGGATCACATTGCGGATTCCTATTGGGTGCATCAAGCTTTGGATCTTGTACTGGGAGCCACCGATGACATCGCATATGAACAGCCAGCAGATGACGACATGGATATCGACCAACCTGCTTCCGAGTTCAACGCGGCGCTGGGTCGACGAACTAACGCTGAACTGGTGTCCCTTCTTCGAAGGATCAGCTGGCTGGATGACAACACCACGCACGTGATCTGGGTCGGAGCGTTCAGGTCATTCTGGCTGTGCTTATCTCGCAGGGCACAGAGCGACATGCTCCAACTCATAGTCACGCAATTGGGCCAACAATACCATCGCAAGCAAGTTGGCAAGGAGCCGAATGTGCCCAAGACACTCCTTGCAGGCTTAGCCGGATGCTCACCGCCCATTGCACTTCCTCCGCATCTCATCAAGTATATCGGCAAGAGCTTCAACGCCTGGTATGACGCGATCGAACAACTGCAAACGTCCCTCGGACTCGTCAAGGACGACGACGGTTTCCAGGAGAACACTTTGGATTCTCTCGCCGAGCTGTACGCAGAGCTGCAGGAAGAAGACATGTTCTATGGGGTATGGCGCCGGAGGGCTCTGCATTGGGAAACCAATGTAGCAATGTCCTTCCAGCAGAACGGATTGTGGAAGGAGGCCATTACGATATATGAGAACGCGCAGCTCAGGGCAAAGAACACCACCCATCCATCGACCGAGGCCGAGCACAGTCTTTGGGAAGACCACTGGCTGTTGGGTTCTCAGAAGTTGGGTCAATGGGATATTCTGTGGGAATACAGCCGCAGCGTACAGGATCCAGACCTCATCCTTGAATGCGCGTGGCGCACTCAAGATTGGACAGCAGATCGGGAACCAATCGAAAGGGCTTTGGAGGCAGTATCGGACACTCCAACGCCGCGCCATTCCGTTTTCGAGACGTACCTCACCATCCTCAAGGCTTACAGTACCGGAACTCCTGACGTAACCGGCTTCAATGCTTCGGTGGATCGGGCTGTACAACTTGCTTTACGGAAATGGGTCGCTCTTCCTGCTGCTGTTTCGGCTGCCCACGTTCCACTGCTGCACCATTTCCAGCAACTCGTCGAGTTGCAAGAAAGTCAGCAGATCTTCCACAGTATTCAAAATACCCAAGCAAGCAACCTGGAAAAGAAGTCCGGAGAATTGAAGGTGATTCTTCAGGGATGGCGGGAACGACTTCCGAATCCCTGGGACGATATTCAGATTTGGAGCGACCTGGTCGCCTGGCGTCAACACATGTTCACCGTCATCAACAAGGCGTACTTACCGCTGATCGCGGCAGCTCCAAACGCCGGTACCGCTGCCGCTAACAACAACACGTTTGGATATCGCGGCTATCATGAAATGGCTTGGATCATCAACCGTTTCGCACATGTGGCGCGTAAGCACGAGCTGTGGGATCTATGCCACACCTCCCTCACCAAGATTTACACGCTGCCTAACATCGAGATATCGGAAGCTTTCTTGAAACTGCGTGAACAGGCGAAGTGCCACCTGCAACGTCGCGAACTGGCTGCGGGATTGGAAGTAATCAATAATACCAACTTGATCTACTTTTCAGCACCGCAAAAGGCAGAATTCTTCACCATGAAAGGCATGTTCATTGCGGCTGCTGGCGGCATGGATGACGAAGCATACTCCGCATTTTCCCTGGCCGTGAAGACGGACATGGCGCTTCCCAAGGCGTGGTGTGAATGGGGCAAGTTCTGTGATCGTCTGTACAGAGTTCGCGCCGATACGACACTGGCCGCGCACGCTGTGACCTCGTACCTGCAAGCAGCCATGATGTTCAAGAATGCCAAGGCGCGCCCTCTTCTTGCAAGAATACTTTGGCTATTGCGAGTAGATGACCCGGACGGCCGAGTGCAAGCCGCCTTTGACGGTCATCGTGGCGATTACGCGTTCTGGTGGTGGATCCACCTGATTCCACAGCTGTTGATGTCGCTGGCGCATAAAGAGGCAAGGCAAGCACGGAACATATTGTTGCAACTGGCCAAATTTTACCCACAGGTATGCGTGTATAGAAGCTATCTGACTGAATGCTGACGGAACTGCAGGCGCTCTTCTTCCAACTACGCACTATGCGCGATGAAGAAGCGCTTGTGCGTAGGCAGCGAGATGCTCAAGCACAAGCGCGTGCCAAGATTGCCACCGTGAGCCTCTCATTTCCTCAAGAGATTGCAGCGCTAACTGTCTCCATAGGCGCAGGCGAATGCCGCGAGTGCAGCCCAGGTAGGCCAACCCGCTGCGGACGGGAGCCAGTCTGCGCAGCCAATGGCATCCGCGAACGGGACGGTCATCAAGGAGGAGGCGCTCGCGGTTAACGGTGTTGCATCAACTACAAACCAAGCGAATCCTGGTCAACCTGCTGCTGGTCCACAGGAGCCCCGCCAACCCTGGCAATATGTAGAGGAAATCACTTCCATATTGAAAACAGCCTTCCCGCTGCTTGCCTTGACGATGGAGTCGATGTCTGAGCAGTTTGTAAAGGGTTTCAAGACTGGTCCGGAGGAAGAACTGTTACGGTATCTGCAGCACATGGTTATGGAGGCGCTGAGCGTACGTGGCTTTCGCGATTTTGCCATATCCTTGCTAATGTACCGTTTTATAGGGATGGGCGGGACGGTCTATGCACCCTCAGCCGGGTGGCGATCCTGTACCCCCAAGCATTCTTCAGCATATGCACAGCTTCGCGCCCAGTCTTCCTGAAGGTGTCAACGTAGGTTTATTTCTGAAGGTTTGTAGGCATCATCACTGATTTTGGTGACTCACAGGCTGAGTTCAAGCGCGATTTCCTGGATGTGAAGGTCAACCTGCGAGAGTATCTTTCAAGAATCACTGCGTGGCGCGACAAATACGACACGTTGGTCGATCGCAGACCGAAGACTGGAGGGCTGGACAGCCTAAGCCATCACTTGGCAGAGTTCCAGCACTCCAAGTTCGACGACATTGAGGTTCCCGGTCAATATCTCAAGTTTGAGAACACAAACGGCTATTTCGTCAAGATACTGCGATTCAAGTCACAGTATGAAACAACTCGAGCCTTTGGTGGAACCTTCAAGCGTGTGACAATCATGGGGAACAACGGTGTCGACTATGGCTTCACGGTCCATCAAGGGACGAGTCGAGGACACCGCAGAGAAGAGCGACTCACCCAGCTCTTCCGTATTCTTGGCAGGTACGTCCCCACATTGTATATTGTACGCGCATGTCCTAAACTTTACTTCAGCGCCGTTGAAACTCGGAAAGAGTCCATGAAGCGGGGAATAAGCTTCTACATTCCAGGCGTTGTCCCGCTGTCTTCGAGTGTACGACTCATCGAGCACACCTCATCCGTCATCTCGTTCCAGGATATAAGCGATGAATACATGGCCAAGAGAGGATGGACTAAGGAGCACACAATACTTTCCTTCGCCGACAAAATGCGGGAGACCAGCTTGGCTCTTGGGCGTCAGGGCAGCGTAAGCGCACGGCCAGTCTGTCTGCTGAATATGCCTGACATGTTTCGCCATAGTTGCCGGATCGTTTACAACTCGGTCCACTTCGATTGGGCGTCTACGACGAGATACAAACGAAACTCATGTCGGACAATGTCATGTCAAATGTGCGTTCTGGAAAGCGTTGTGCATAACAGTGGCTGATATGCTTTAAAAGTACTTCATACGATCGTATCCGCACAAGAAAGACCTTTGGTCTTTCCGGAAGCAGTTCACGGTACAGACGGCAGTCACCCAATTTCTGACATATGTCTTCTCGCTCAGCCATCGCATTCCAAATCGATTCTACGTGGATCGTATAACCGGCAACATTTTCATGACGGAGCAACACCCTGTGCTCACGCTCGCCGGGCCCAAGGCCAACGAGTCGACACCGTTTCGCCTTACACCGAACTTACAACGGTTTATCACCAAGGAGGGCGTTGAAGGCATTATACCATCCGCACTTCTGTGCATAGCTCGAGCCCTCGCGGCGCCCGAGGTCAGCAGCATGCGCATACATTATCAGAGCCTCAGCTAATTTTGGCACAGTACGATCTCGATATGACGTTGCTGCTGTTCATGCGTGATGAAGTTTCGGCATGGCAGCAACAGAGCAAGGGCAATCTCAGTGAACCGCAGATCATGGCTATCGTTGGGGAGTGCGTCAAGGGTATCACCGAGAAGGTCGATTTGCTTTCGTGCAAGATGGAACGAAACAAGGGAGCGGCAAGCACTGTTCCCGTGTTCCAGACAATCATCGACCTTATCGGCACGGCGACGAACCCGCTGGAGCTGGCCAAGATGAGCGAGCTGTCGATGCCGTGGTTCTGAGCCAGTCCGGCCATATCATTTCTTCTGTATCTTCTACTGCCATATCGCATATGTACGAATACTGCACAATCACGCTCATGTTTTCTCTCTCCCTGTAGTTAGTACTAAGTAGGTAATTGCCAAATCAAGCACGATGGTGTATGAGCCGTGCACCGGGAGTGTGACTGCAGTTCGCTGATGGTGACGTGTACGAGGGTCCATGCAGCCAGAGTTGGCCACAATGCCCTGTCCGAACTCTTGAGAGCCTGCCTGAGCCCAGACCGCCACGACCGCTGCCTGAACAGCCCAATGTCCGAGCCTGATAGCAGATTACAGCAGGATATCAGACCCTGAGCCTCGCCCTCGCCCTCGCCGTCACGTACATTGACTGCCCAAGACATCCTCCCGCTTCCCGTGTCTTTCCTATCGCGCGCACGTCGAGATCCCGGAGAAGCGCGCAGCCCACGCTCAGGTTCACGCTCACATCCCAGCAAGCCCCCCGATCAGTGATACTACAGTAGTAACGTACTGCCCAGCCAGCGCGGCTGCGGCCGTCCAACTTGATACAGACAGCCAGCGGGCGGGTGCCCAAATCGGGCCAAGACCGCGATTAGCTCGCCTAGCATAGGGCGCGTGCTTCGCAGTACTGTACCAAGTTGATTCTGTCGCCTTCGCAGCTCCCGCCGTCTCTTACGTGCCTGTGGGTGCCCCGGAGCTCCATCGGTCCCCTGCCACTTCGTAGTGCCCCCAATGTCTCACGAAGCCTGGCCAGTGACGTCGGCGGCTCATCCTTTGACCTGCTATCTCGGGCATCTCCTCGCATGCTCACACACAGGGAACACAGAGACATGTTCGTCTATATGCGGAATTGGGAAGAGTGTCCACCAAGACATGATAGATAATGGATTGCCATTGAGTGATGAAAAAGCACATGAAATGAAGCACAAACGACCAACACCTCGGAGGCGGAGATCATCATCGTCAGTCGTCCTCATCAGCCGATGTAGATATATACAAAAGCGGGGAGAAACAGCTAATCGTGAGATTGTTGCATGACACACCGAGGGAACCAAGGATGGGAAAAGAAGAACCCGCGGCGGAGGCGTGCATTGGGTATCGGGCTCGTCCCGCCTCACCGCCATTTTTGTTCGTCCTCCCTGCAGAAGGCAGGTGAGAGAAGCACATACCGGCAAACCAGACGCCCGGTTATGCAGCCGTCCGTCCGTCGAGATACGCGCTCGGAACATCGCCTTTTTGAGCCGGTGGTCCATACCCAGAGCCCCGCGCACCAGTCCCGCGGCAAAGGTACAACCGGCAAGCGACGGCGGGTCCCCTGCCTGTCACCCACGCGATGTCCAAACGCCCACCCATGAATGCCACCGCTGCCGCTGACGCACAGGCACAACCGCTGCTACGGACCGAGGAGCTGATGAGCCCAAGCAGGTCCGGGTGGCAAGTGTATTGTCCAGGGCGGGCCGTCTGGTCGAGCAAGTCACCCTGTCCGGGTAATGCGCCGTCGCAGGTGGAGCTCTGGCAGAGCGGAGCCGAGGCTGGCGGAGGTTGGCCGGGGGCGTGACCCATCGGGGGGCCAAAGATAGGACAAGCTTGCCTCCGTTGACAGATGTGGGGGTGGCGGTGCGGTGTATTGCGGAGCTTGAAAGCCTAACGGGGGCATACGGGGCGCACGGCCAGCGGGCAAATGGGAGGCAGGGACACGGTGGTCGGACCGGACCGGGTGGGGCCGCGCGGCGTTGCCCGGGTTGTGCCGGGCCCAACTGGGCGTGATCTGAATTGGCGGGGGATTGTGAGGCCGAGACTGTGGGCGGGAGACGTGAGACGACCGTCGGGGAGGGATGCCGACCATGTCAATTTGCATGCAGGACAAGGGGCGGGCGAGGACCGATTTGGGATGGGAACGCGAGGCGGGCGGGCATAGAGAAGTGGGCGAACATGTTCAGTTGTGGACGGGAGGCGGGTACAGGTAGGAAGGGGGCCACAGTACAGATACAGGATACAGAGAAGCAGTTGCGTGGTGTGCGTCGTATTCGTCAATCGAGGAGTGTGTTGCATGAACCAAGAAGCCCAGTGAAGAGGCGAAATCCGAGGGAGAACAGGCGTGGCGGGTGCCAGCAAAAGGCATGGGCATCAATCACCGCCTGCCGTCCTCCCTCGCCTGCACGGGCTGTGCGTACCCCGCTGGCCACTGCGCGGCCGGGTTCCACCCCGACATGGGCATGTTCATCGCGGGTGCACACGCGTCCATGGGCGGCGACTGCGGGAAGAACGGGCCGTAGTACGCTGCTCCCTGGGGCGGCTGCGCGCCTTGCTGCAGGAACGGGTCCGACGCAGCGGCGTATCCTCCGTCGTGCGCGTGTGCGTGTCCGTGCGCGTGTGGGTGCGTGTGTTGGGCGTGCGGGTGGTGCGCGTACGGGCTACTCGACGCGGGTATCTGGACATGGTGAAGCGGCCGGGTGGGCGATGCGGGTGGGGAGAGCGGGGGCGCGGTGGCGGAGATGGGAGACATGGGCGGGAAGGCGTGGCCCGTGAACGAGTCCTGCGGGGAGTGCATGACCTTGCGCTGCTGGGAGCGCCATCGCTCCCTGTCCGCGCTCGTGCTGCTCTCCGCTACGGGCTCGTCCTCCTCATCGATGACCATGTCGAACCCGCGGGACTGGCTGCGGCGGCGCCGCGCACTGGCGCTCATGCTGCTCACGCCACGGGTGTCCCAGGGCATGCCCATCGGCGGGTGAGCCGTGACGGGTGTGCCCTGCGGGGTGTTGCTCGTCGCGCTCGGTGTGTATCCATTCTGTGCCGCATTCGGGCCGAGGGTCTGGGAGAGATGTGCCTAGAAGCGCTTGATTAGGAGAGGGAGGGGAAATGGG
>KV423933.1:205796-233223 GCA_001632435.1 Calocera cornea HHB12733 | reverse complement strand
CGCCGCTCCCGTTGAGGGAGGCGATAAGGTCGTCAATAGACACGGGGGCCATCGTGCGCGACTAGAGCGGGATAGGGTGTTCTACCGGCGGTGTTGTGCGGTGCTGTCTATTGGGTAGCGACGAGGATACCGGGGAGCGATAAGCCGCTGCGAGGAGTATTCACGAGGGAGAGGAGGGAGGAAGCGGAGGGCGATGTTGAGGGAGGCCGCGGGTGAAGGGGGTGAGTGAGTCGGGCGGCCGGAGGGAGGGAGTTCGCGGGCCCACTTGATGAGGCCAAAGGATATTTATCGTTCGTCATACCGAGCCGCCCCCCTGAGAGCCCACCCAGCGAGATGCCGCAGATGCCCCCGGTGGGCGTGGGTGGCTGAGCCCTTTGTCCATTTTCAGCTGCTACAGAAGCACGTCCCTAACCACCCTCGCCGCCCGCGCCACTGCTTCCGAGGACTAAGCTCGGGAGAACGGCCCGCCCACGGCTTGGGCCCATTTGGTCAGAGTCAAAGTCACTCAGTCCACGCACCTCCCCGGACTACATAGCCGGCCTCCCCTCGGCGGTCGGGAGGCGGGATGCCGACTGCCGGCGCAGTCCACAACACAAACCTCAGGCACGCCGGTTTCGATCGCCAGTACTCCTATATTAATATTAAAGGAGCCCAACTTCTCTCCCGGTACGTATATGTACAGTAACCACACTTCGTTCTCCATGGCCGCAGCAGAAAACGCGGCTGCTCTCTATCATGGCAACAAGCGTGCCACTCGCCCGCCTTTTGTGCTGCACACTGCGGGCAATGACGGGTGCCAGCTCCTGACCCACCACACCGGGAGAGTGGGGCAGCTTACTTACGTACTGCACGCCTTCCTCCAGCCCTCCTCCGGAGAAACGTTCCTGCCCGCGGCGTATTTCCGGCTTGCCACGCGCAACAGCAGTACGTACGTGGCCGCTCCCCTTACCTTATTACTGTGCTTCACAGCGTTCTTATTGTCGCGATATCGCTGCCTAGAGCCAGGCCCGCGGTTGTTTGCCCCTTTTTGAATACAGTAATGTAGTACGCCAGGACCTGCCGGATCCCCCTCTTCCCCTCTCCCCCTCTCCTTGCCCTCCCGCCTCGCACTCCCGGGGCTCGCCAAAAGAGGCTCTATACCCGTCCGCATAGCATACACATGCTGTACGGCCCCAACTCAGCAAACCGAACCCGCCTTCTGCTTCTGCTTCGCACCTCCTACCGAGCCCGGGTGAACCAAATGTGGGCAGTGCTGTACGAGCGATGGCCGCGGCCGCGGCCGCTGCTCTGTCACTGGCTGGCTCGGGTGCTCAATCCCTCGCCCCCATGCGCTCAGAAGCTCCCCAGCCCGCGTCCCGGGTTCCTGGCAGACATGCGGGGTAGCCCGTCCTTTCCGCATTCACCGCTTCCAGCGCGCTGTTTCCCTCTCCTTCTCCTTCGGCAGTCTACCGCTCTCCTCCGTCCGAAGGATCAGGTAAACGCCCGTGCGTAGCAGCAGCCCGTGCAGTCCTACTATCCCCGTCTTCGTACTCCTATCACGGCGCACCCGCATCCGGCGGAAATGCAGCGTGCGGATGACGCCGCGCTGCGTCACCCGCATCCGCGGGAAGGGGGGTGTCCGATGCTCGCCGGAAGTGTGCTGAAGCGGTTGCCCGCGTGGGTCGGGGACGGGCAGTTCCCGCTGATGGCCCGAGTGAGGAAAGCGCCAGGCTGGTAGTGACGCTGCCTGTTATTGTACTGAAAACACGTGGGATGCCTGCGGCTTGTAGGAAGTACTTGGAAGAGTGGGATCATTACGGGAGAAATGGAACGGAAGATGTGCGCGAGAGGGTCTTGAGCAGGGCGTGAATATCTCGTACGGCCATCTTTCGGTAGGGAGGGGTGACTCCAGAGGTATAGGCCGGCTTAGGAAAGTGTCTGAACCCCAAGTAAGCAGGCACGCCTGGCATTCTTGTCGAGTTGCCAGCAACCTCGATCGACAGACCTGTCAGACCGTGCTTCTTGCTTCGCATCGCGATCAGCAACTTCCCACGAGCCACCTCCCGTAAACCATCATCATTGCTGAGATGAGATGTTTCTGACCAGGGTTGTGAGCTTTATCAGCGCTCCCAAGTCCCTCCTGTCCATGCGGACCGAAACGGCTCGCGGGGCTTTGAACTGGCGCCCGACGGATCGGGTGGCTGCCCATGACGTACGCTCCGGCCGGTAAGCCGATCGAGCACTCCCTGGGACAGTATTCCGAGCGACCGCGTCCGAGGTACGCGGGGTTCTGGGTGTGAGAACTCGCTGATCAGCAGACGTGCATGCGGATGAGAGCGCCAAATTGCATCTTTATTTGCACATGGTATAGACAGAGATGGCGCGCGACCAGGAGAGGACTCGTACATGCATGCATACATGTGGCGGACGTTGAGGTGTGGATAGGAAGCAGGGGTGATGTGGGAAGGTAGACGGGGGGTGTCTCCTGCTCTGGGAGAGACAACCGTCCGGGTGAAGGATGGAAGGAGATGGAAGGACGGGGGTCGTCTGGGCGGCTAGAATAGGTTCTCCAGCGACATCTGCTTGATGACGTCCTGTGATGCCGTCCCGATCAGCAACGGCAAGGAAGGGAATGCACAACACACACCGTATTGGACACCATGTTTGCAAACTCGCCGAAGTTCAGCTTGCCATCCCTACGACATCGCCGCATGGTCAGCTATATGCGGAGCGATCCAGGACGAGGCTACGCACCCGTCCTTGTCCGCTTCCATTATCGTCTTGTCTACGATCTGCTGTAGTTGTTGATCCTGCGCATATCGGCATCAGCCGCTGGGTTGTGCTGAAAGGCAGCATGACTCACCTTCAGGTTGTTCCCCACCATCATCTTGAGCACGAGGAACAGCTCGCCGTTCGAGATGTACCCGTCACGGTCCATGTCGTATACGTTGAACGCGACTATGCCCACGCAACGCATCAGCATATGTATGCGGCAGCCACGGAAGAAACCGTACACTTGAGCTTCTCTTCCCGGCCACCTCGGCCGCTGAACGCGCTCAGCCCGCTGATAAACTCCTGGAAGTCGACAGTCCCGCCGCCGCTGCGAACAAGGTTGCATAAGTCACAGCGGTCACGGCATCAGCCAGCTGGCACGCACTCTTCATCAAATATGGCGATCATCCGGCTCGCAAGTGGGTTGGTCGCGATCGCCGGGATGGACAGGAACTCTTCTCGGTCGATGGAGCCAGAGTTGTCGCTGTGGAGATATGTCACCATAGGTCGCAACGCTTGGCGACATGCTACGCACCTATCCAGCTTCATGAACCGCCTCTTGAGGCGCTCCAGCTCTGCGGGTGTGACTGATGGCATATATCAGCCATGCATCCCCAGCGACCATGGGCGGAACGGCGCACAGTTTGACTTCTTCCCCATCTCGTCCATAAACTGTGAGGCTGCGCGGAGACGGTCCATTGAGCCTGTCGTCGTCTAAGCGCAAGAGAGAGACAAAGGTCACGCACAAGTCTGGCCCATGGCGGAGGTCTATCTATGTGGTCGGGGTCGCGTGCGCGCGGCAGGGTTGTGACTGTGACCGGCGGGAAAGCGGGGTTTCGACTGGGCGTGGGGTGGGCGCTTCTGCCGGGTTAAGCTCAGGCCGGCGCAGGGACGGCGGTGAAGTTTAGTAATAGTCGATTACGTGCAGAGAGACGGTCGTCAAAAGAGGCAAGAAGGACACTACAGCGGGGTTAGGGAGAGTCAAACAAGGTCGTGGATCATGAGACGCGGTGCTGCAGGCCCCCGTAATCAAACGCTGGAAGCCCTGCCAAGCAGGCGAGCGTGCCGCGCGGAGGAAATGCATCGCCACAGAAGGAACTGGTCCCAAATTTGGATCGATCTCGAAGATCACATCTTGTCATTGATGCTCTCTCGTTGTTCAACCAAAAGTCGGCGCTCGCCAGGTGACTGGCGGTGAACTCACACGTAAATTGATGCACAAGCGTCCAGCAACAAATGCGACCCTGGTGGCGAACTGTAAGTGTGCACTCTCCTTCAGCTGTTCTTCGTTACCGAGACATCTCAAAAGTTTCGCTGGCTGCAGGATTTGAACCTACGCGTGCAATGCACATATGATCTCGAAAATTCAAGTCAGACGCCTTAGACCTCTCGGCCAAGCCAGCAAGGTGGGTTGACTCAATTTAAGCTAATACAGGGACACGACCGCACCAATACAGTCCGCATTAATTGTACCTCTTGTTGTTGGGCCACGGGATCATGTGAAGCGGAGGACTGCCCTGCCTAAGGGTTTCGCTTACTACTGCGGAACTGGGGACAGTACGGTCCCTCCGAGAGGCTGAACCGCCTATCCTCCTGTCAAAACGGCAGAGCAGAACCATGGCGGATAGTTCCAGTAATCGCCGTTCGCAGTGTCATTGCCTGAGGTCATTGGCACGGTTCACACAACACATCTTGATGCATTACTGTTGAAGTAACACTTATTTTCCTACGATGCACAGTTGATGTGCTTAACTTGAAGAGAAAAGTACAAGAAGGAGCGGACAGCGTGAAATTAGTTCAGGAGAACCGGATTTCATGCTTCGAAAGCCTTTTCAGACCCTCGTGCCAACTGCCGCAAACACCCACAACTGCTTGTCGGTACTCGAACTCGACTCCGTGGCGATGTTGACCTAAGAAAAGCATACCAGGGCCTCTCAATGATCCACTCTGAACATGCCATGTGTCTTTCACTTACCACCGTGTTAGGGTCGGAGGTGTCCCCACAGTTGTACAGTTCGAGCACCTGAGTGTTGAAGTCTTTGGCCGTAATCCTGGGGGCATGATTCAGACACTGAGGTACATGCGGTGTCAGGAAAAGCTGAACCTACGTATAAGATCCGTTCCACAGCGATTCACCCACGGTCCAGTAGGTGCCGCTCGTCTCCGTTCCGGGCTGTACGAAGACGCCGTACGCATCGCCGGCATAAGCACTCGCCAGCTGATCCGATGTCATCAATCTCCCCGATTTGATGTTCTTGAACGTGAAGGCGCGAGCACTCGTGTTGTACTCGACCGTCCACTGAGGGTTCCGTGTTGTGAGCTCGGAGAGGTTTGGACGCTCCCATGACAAGGGCATACCTGCTGGCTGGCATTGGCGGTCCCAAGCTTCCGTGCCTGTCCAACCACGTAGCTGACCCCGTCTTTGTCGAGTTGAGTGAGAGCTTTGCCAGACTTGACGTTGATGATGACGTGGGTGCCTTTTATGCCTTCAGTCTGAGGGCCAATTGTTTCCCCATCTTTAAGCGGGCCAGACATGATGCCTAGTATGTATTTGGGTGAGGTAGCGGTATTGTTATGGGAGTGGAGTGCGTCGCGAAAGGCTGTGGATGCCGTATGGATTGCTGTCGTAGTCACACTATTTATGCACCTCACACAAGCCTTGGGCTCCCGTAATAGATTCTATGTCCCAGACAACGTTCACCGGCTTTATTTCAGTGCATAATCCCGGAAATTCGCTTGGTTAGCGGCCTTGCATGCACCATGCTGTCCGATTCGCCTTCTAGCCGTGGCTGCGGGTGCCCATGTTTGGAGTATTCCTATATTGTGCGTAACACGACGCTATTTGAGGGCGAGCTTCCGGGCTATAAGGGACGCTATGCGCCAGCTGCAATTCGTCAACGTCCAGCAGACCGAGGAGATCACCACGCCCTAGCGCTTATCCTATGCTGGACATGTCACAAGTACCCAAGAGCTTCTTTTTCCAGTCTGAGACGATGCTCAGTCACCATAGAATCTGGCCATGGCAAACCGGGGGTCAGTAGTGCCGGGCTTCTAGCCTGGTGTCCCTGAGCTGGAGGGTACAGTAGTAGGGCCTCGGATTTGCAGATGCGAACACTTTCTTTAGCAGCTCACCTAGATTGGAGTTGGAGCTCGGTGCGGACCGGCACTGGTTGGGGTATGGACTCGGCGGACCAGTGTCGCCTACCTAGACGGTCAAGGGAAAGGTACAACAGTAGATTACTGCTCAAGTGAGGTTGTTGAAACCGGATGTTTCTCCCCTAAACTGAAGGAAGTTTCCAGAAGGTCGGGACCATTCAAGGGCCGGCCCGCAACACATCCCGGCCTTCGCTGTATAGCAGTTACATCTGGCGACTCCTACGTACATCAAATCATCAAAACTTGTCTCCTACAGTCCCCCCAAAAAGACGCTGAACCGGGAATGCCCGGAAGCTAACCCAACAGTGGTTGTGAAGCTCGGAAGAGGAACGGCCCCCAAATCTCCTTGACAAAGGTCGCAAGCGACTTGATGTTCATACGACACAACACCATACCTTGACAGTACAGCGGAGCATCACTTCTTCATTTACTGCCCTAATTCAAGTACAGCTTATCAAACCGACAGTAGCTATTTGACTAATCAGCCGTGTTTCTGCGCTGCCATCGTGAAACGAGTACAGGTTATCAGCCTCTGGGAGCGACTCCACCGCCCCAATTCCGCACTAGTAAGCGAACACCTTAGGCAGGACAGTACTGCGCGTGACATGAGCGCGGTGCCCAACAACAAGCGCCGTAACAAGGACTGTTGCTGGTACCTGACAGAACGAAGATCGATAGTTGAGCTCGCAGTGGGTCAGACTGGCTTGGCCGGGAGCCTACCACTGATGGCCCCAAGGTTGTCCATATACGACCACAAGAGATCATCGGATTCCGGTGACATGGTAGCTGGGTTGAAAGGATGAAATGTTGCAAAGCCACGCGAGGACAATTGGGTGGTGATGCGAGTCTCTACCTTCCCCTTGCATACTGCATCTTTGATCATCATCAACTATATGACACCTGGTATTCGGAGATAAAGGGCCAGCGCAGCATTTTTCTTCCAGGCTGAGGTGAGCAACAGGCTGCAGCCTCCGGAGAGCGCGAGCGCACCGTTTTGCAAGGAGCTGGGTATCTCATTCTCCGTATTCCTCTGTCCGTCCATCTCACCCGCCCCGGATCGTCGTTCACACCATCTTCACGACGAGATGGCCATGGTTGTAACAGGTCGGATTACCAAAGATCAGGGAACGCGGCACAGTAGTCTTGCGGTGGCATAGACCACTGTCATGACATTGGGTGAGGCTTTGAAGAGGTGACCAAGATGCCGATCGATACCGATTACATCGGCGGCCCACCAGCGTGGCTCGACGCGTCGCGGAACCCTGACAAGCACGCGCCGAGCTTCAATGCGATCACGGCGCATCCAGTCCTTCATATTGACCTCCTAGCTATTCGGACAAACTACTTTCATCAGCTTCAATGGACGAAGGCGGCCCTAGCGGCATACGCGTACTGAAGAGCGTCTACCCTTACGTTACAGATCTTCGGTCATATCTATTCAGCATCTTAAATGCTGATGACGCGCGACTGTTGACTGGCAACGCGTCGCTGGAAGAAATACTGGCATGCTCCCTCGTCACAGCAGAAGCGCCTCCAATATGCGGACTGTTCACTCCGACAAAGCCATTCTCGTCTCAAGCTGAGGTGCTGTGGATGACCTAGCGACGAGGAATCCATCTGATGACGGTACAAGGTGCTCGATCTGGCGCGATCAAAGTTATTCACGTCAAACAAGAAGTATTCGAATGTCATCAACCTCGGATATCGAATGGTACTCATGTTCTGCATCTGATGGTAAGAATATAACTCATCCTCAGAACAGGCCGACACGCGTGGCGAGGCACACCAGTCCGGTCTGTCGAATTTCTTTACGAACACCACAGCCGACATCTTGCAAACACCAGACTGGCAGCGCATCCTGGAAACGTCAGCTCGTCGTTTATCATATCAGCTGTGAGCCTCATCTTTATGCAGGATCGGAGAGAAGGCGATGTTGCACTTCCTGACGACGACGAGCCTGTTCGTCAGTCTTCCAAATGACTGCTGGTGTCAGGTGCTCGGCCGACCTATACACGAACTCATTATCCGCGGTCTCCCCGTCACACCGTCAACGGGGTTCGCTGCCCCGAAACGAGGTGTCGATCTGGAACCTGGACTATCTCTGCGACCGACAAAGAAACGACGATCTCCCACCGACATACGACTTGTCCGCGCTCGAATATTCTACTCGAAGCCTTCGAGAGCTCCAGATGGAAAGATCAGAGCCGGTTTACCCCGCTTCCGTAAGCTGCGACCAACCTCAAAAGACGGCAGGCTAACATTATATGCAGATGTTCTCAACGACTTGAGGCGTGATTTCCGCTCTGACAACGCCGCTCGCCACGCCTTGAAATACATATTCCCATCTTATTATGGGTTACATAACGTCTTCACTTCGGGTCTGGATGTTACCAATGCGTCATTCCCATTCAGAGATTACACAGACCGTCACGACGAGATTCTGGTGCGTGACAAGAAGTTCCTTGGAACTCCTTACTGAACCAGCCATCGGCGCAGCGGCAAGGAAAAGCGAAAACGCCGAAGCGATTGAGGGACCTGAAGCCTTTGTCCACGAGATTGCTGCAGTTGCATTGCCAGACGAGCTATAAGCGCATTTGTGACATTGTGTGTCCAAGTAAAGTGAGCCTCGGTCCCCTCTGACAGGCTTCATTGTTGATATACTTGACTGTGCATAAAGGTGCTCACCAGCAAGGCGGATTTGACGGATACTAGTGTCATCCTGGTGAGCCCGCAACTGAAATCACACAGATCGGGCTAATAGGGTCCGGGCAGGATATAATGTCTGAAATTTCTGATTTGCGAACGCAAGAACAGGTGGACTCGGTCGATATTTCACACTCGAGTGCCGTTTTCCCTCACGGTGCTGCAACAGCTCAAGCTGCAGCGAATGCCAAGCCACGTTTTGCAGAATTTGCATGCAGCCACAACGAAGTCCGGTCTGGCGCCTTCCTGTTGATGATATTTGCTAACGCATGATAAGGTGTACCGGTACGTGTCTGCGGTAACGCGGTCCGTCATCCCCGATGCGTTTTGGGGCAACCAGCGGAACCTCCGTTGCGTCTTGAAGAGTAAGTAGGCGAGCGAATATCAGAACACTCCTAATCCAGATGCAGAAATTAGAGCCTTGATAAGGGCCCGACGACACGAAACAATGAGTCTGCATGAAATGACTCAAGGGTTCTGCATTGCCGATTGCAAGTGGCTATACCCACCTTCGAAAGCAACATGGAATCAACGTATCTGTGTTTCTGAATCCCTCAAGCGGCGGGAGCTACTCGAGGAGTTCTTGTACTGGTATTTTGATTCTTTCGTGCTGTGTCTTCTGAAGGTCTGCTGTCAGAACATGCGATGCTCAACCGCTGATGCCGTGTACTAGGCCACATTCTACATTACCGATTCATCGGCATTCCGCAACCGAGTTCTGTACTTCAGACATGACGACTGGCACACGGTCTGTCAACCCCTAATGGATCGTCTAAAATCGTGCAACTTTGTCCCCTTAGCTAAGGTACGTGAGTAGTACCCTGCCTAAAGGTACCTTCATTGATTAAGGATGTAGGACGATCTGAGCCGTATGATGCGCAACAGACGACTTGGATTCTCCGCTATCAGGCTTCTACCAAAAGACACCGGTGTTCGGCCAATCGTAAACCTGAGAAGGCGGGCTGCCCACTTGGTCAGCCTATGGGGCCCATCTGTGTGGCGACTCTGACAATAAAGTAGATAACAACCAAAACTGGTCGTAGACGGATTCTACCCGGCGCTTCTATCAACCAAATACTGCAGGCGGCCTTTCAAATTCTCACTTTAGAGAAGGTGTGCATCGCGTCGCATGGCGTGTGTGTTTTCTGACGCACATATAGAATCGAAATCCCCATCTCCTTGGAGCCTCCGTTCTCGGCTTGAATGAGATATACGAAAAGATCAAGTCGTTCAAGCTGAGACTGATAGAGCGCAATAGAAACCTGTAAGTGACTGACTGCCAAGCCAAGGGCAAGCTAATCAGGGATCTTCCCCCATGAACAGACCCAAGCTATACTTCGTCAAAGTTGACGTGCGAGCTTGTTTCGACACGATTGATCAGCATAAGCTGCTGCAAATCCTGGAGCAGCTGGTTGTGGAGGTTCGATACGTCTTTCATCTCAAACATAGCTGACCCTTGTGGTAGGATGGATATCTCGTACAGAAATATTCCCAGGTGATCCCAACTGCGGGAAAAATGAAACGCACATTCATGAGGAAGGCATGCCCCGATTGTAAGCTCCGTACTAGTCGACTCGTTGACCGATACAAATGGTACCTTCAGGGGAACATCCACCGTTTCTGTCTGTGGCAATGCAGTTGGCAGCCTCCCTGCGACATGCGATCTTTGTTGATCAGGTAAACATGTCTCTGCTCCACCTAACTTGTGTCGTTAAAAAATCAGGTGGTCTATTCCATTGAAGATCGTGAGGATTTGAGGGAGTTGCTGAGAGAGCACGTTATGGAAAACGTTGTCAAGGTCTGGATGAAGCTTGGCCGGTCTTCCCCACTGACATATTTGAAGATCGGTGACACTATCCATCGACAAAGCGTGGGGATACCACAGGGTTCCGTGCTCTCTACAATTCTATGCTCGTTCTTCTACGGCGATCTGGAGAACACTAAACTGTCATTTACCAATGACGCGAGCTCGGTCAGTTGAGCGTCAACCCCCAGCGACACATACTAACCGCACGACTAAGCTCTTGGTGCGGTTCATAGACGACTTCCTTTTCATTACCACCGATAAGTGGCGCGCAATTCAGTTTCTCAAGGTGATGGACACCGGTTCGTCCACTTCACCCTTTTTCCCTGCGGACCTTGATTGCATTGGGTTTTCAGGACACCCTGAATACGGGTGTTTCATCAGCAGAGAGAAGACATGCGTGAATTTCAATGACTGCAATCCTGTGATGTCGAATGTTGCTCGCTCAATCGGACCCGGTAAGTCCTCTACGACGGCTCAGGAATCCAGCATGCTTAGTATGTACAGACTTTCAGTGGTGCGGTTTGACCATCAACTCCCGCACTCTTTCTGTACGAGGCGATTATGGAAGGTACAGTGATGCACGTAAGAGAGACATACAATTTGCGAATCCTCGCTAATGTATACTTAGAAATGTGCGATACTCTCTCAGTGGACAGTACGAAGAAAGCTGGTGCGATCTTTCGTCAGAAGCTGTTTCAGTGCGTCACTTCCGTGTCCTCGTTTAACCTGAGTTGAATGTCTCCGAAGAACTGTAAAGCAAAGAAGTCATGTCATTTTCAATGACACCAATTTCAACACGCCACGAACGGTGTACCTGAATATCTATCAGAACTTCCTGGTTTCCGCGATGAAAACCCACGCCTATCTTCGTGCTTGGCATGCTGATCTAGCCAAACACACTTCATATATTTCCCGTCCGTGTATTGCTTCTGACTGCTCCGAGCTTCTGCCAACAATGCACTGCCACAGATACTATCCTGGAAGCGATACAGTTTGGCTACTTTTCTATCACCAACAAGATGCATGGAAGGCTCGCGAAGGACAACAACGCCGCATGTGCGCTACGTCGATCGTTTGTCCAGTGGTATGTCACCGATGATTCTCTTGTATGGCATTAACGTTGAGAACTAGGCTTGGACTGCACGCATTCTTTCATATTCTCTCGCTGAGGAAGCAAGTATACGCT
Organism: Calocera cornea HHB12733; assembly: GCA_001632435.1. Lineage (NCBI taxonomy): Eukaryota > Fungi > Basidiomycota > Dacrymycetes > Dacrymycetales > Dacrymycetaceae > Calocera > Calocera cornea. The sequence continues at coordinate 221,620 of KV423933.1, read as the reverse complement.
ACCCTCCTACCTACCTTAGGGAAGGAGATGAATCAACCGAGACTTGCTAAGGGGAAACGACAACTGGCGCATATCGTCAAGGAAGGTCTAGCTTCTGTTAGTCAGATGGCATTCTAATTCCGACGCAACCCGCCGCCGCCTCCTCAAGTTCCTCTGCCCTGCATGCACAACTCAACATGTTGTATCAGGCCGAAAGGACAGTGCCTATACTGTCCTCAGCTTTCCAATGGATCTGCATGTAATTGTTCTATTTGGGGTACTGCTTCAATGGCGTTGGAAAATTATGAGCTGGTATGCCGCGGTCTCGCCGCGATTCACGTCCTTAGTATGGCGTATAGTGCGTCCTCTGGGCCCTACTGTGTCTCACAGTCACCGGCAGCTTGTGAAACCTTCCATCCTTGTCATCCGAAGGCGGCGGGGCGCCCCGGCCGTGTCTGCAAGTACAAAGCCCTTGAATTTATGAGCGAAGATAGTCACGGACGCGGGACGCCGCGATCTCCCTTTGGGAATGAGTTGCCAGACCACCGTTGAGGATAGTACAGCGCCAAAAACCTGAATCAGGAAGAACATATTGGTTCTTACACGCGTGTGCATTTCCGAAGTACTGTTCTAGCTCCCTGGCCGCACGAGACTAGAGAACGTGTCTTGCTTGAATGCCATGCTTGAAACTCGTTGCCGTCAAGTGACTCGTATGTATATGGAATGTCACTGGGCTGGTCTGCTGCTGCGCGTCTTGAAGGGACCGGTCGAATCGACCACTCCCTTCCAGATCCGTCTTTCTCTCTTGAAAGGTTTCCGCGCATCGCGGAATTAGGAGAAGGGAAGTGGCGGAGATTTGCTAGTGCCGGGGGAATAGACTGATATGGCGTCCAACTCGCGGGAGGCTTCCAAGGACAGCGCCGTTGGAAAAGTTTAAATGGCTTGATCTCGAGTGTCAGGCGTCTGCGTGCTCTTACCCGCCTCTGAGTCCTTCTCCTCATCAAACCAACCATTCCAGCCAAACAACATCCAGTCACCAGGAAAATGACTTCCACCGACTCTCAGAACGACAACTTGAAGTTCATCAAGCGCGAGGACCTCATTCGCATTCCCGACTCCATCTACTGCATCATAAACGTCGCCACCCTCAAAGCGCTTCACGACAAGATCGAAAAGACCACAAATAACCAGCAGCCTACCGACGGTCAGGTCGTGGTCCACACTCGGGTTATACCCCGGGAGGAGGAACCCGATGAATCGGTGAGACCCCAGTTCTTAGCCCTAAGCTTACCGCGGTGCGGTACTGATACGGTTCTATATAGTGGGAAGTCGTTTGGGACAGGAAGGAATGGGGATACACCATCTTGAACCTCAGAACCCGGCTCTACATGACGTCGGATCAGCTGCTGCAGTGGAAAGGTCGTTCCGGGATCGCCCCCGAAGAAGCAGGCGTCTATCTCAGCCAAAAGCCGGACCGCTTCATCCTCGCACGTTCGAAGCAGTTTGCGGCTTACTAGTGTGTCACACCTGTTCCTTCACGCGTCCATACCTCATGCTCCGCTGCGCTCTAGCATCGTCCCGGCGAACAGCAACGGCACTGACAAGCTGGTAGCGGTCAGTGTCCCTGAGACCAAGGCAAAGGCGGAGATTACTACGGGCACTTCCAAGAGCGACAACCAATGGGGCCCACCGACAGCCGATACCACGGGAGACGACATACCGGTGAGTTCTTTTAACATCAGCCGCATGCCCAACCTGAGCTCTGGACAAAGGTCGTTCTTGAATCCATTCACGAGCCCGAGGACCCCAAGCAGCTCTGGATCTTTGCGGCGATCCCGTGTGACAATATCCAGTAAGCGAGAGGGAGATACGGAGCGTGCTTCCTCCGTTCCAGTCTTCTCGTCGATTTCTAGTGAGCGCTTCAACAGTGCAGGGACAATAAAGAATTAGTTACTTCAACAGTAACACTCGAATGACCATGTCGTGAATTTGTTGACAGCCTGGGCGTCTCGCCAAGTGCCGTCGCGTGTTGCCTCCAGATACTTGAGAACGAAGTGATGTGGGCAGTATTAAGTCAAAATAGCTTCTATTATACCTCACCCAAGATCAATCGAAGGCGAAACCACTGTACTAGGCCGCCCCAAGACCCCAAGACGCTCAGTGAGTAGCACCATTGGCACCGTTGGCAGCCTTCGGCTTGAGGTACTGCTTGAGCTTCTGGAGACGCTCACCAGCATGCTCGAGCGTGGCGATGTCCTTGCAGAAGGCGAAGCGAGCGAACTTCTCACCGATGTGCTGATGCTCTTTGCAGTAGAATTCGGACACGGGGATCGCGGAGACACCGATTTCCTGGGCGACGAACCAACAGAACCTGAATGAGGGCGTCAGTCGCTGCACTGGAAGTGATCAAAGGAGTGTTCACATGAAGTCCTTGCCGCGGCCGGTGATGGTCGCGGGGAAAGGGTAGTCCTCAGGCCACTCGACATCCGAGATATCCTACGCGCGGCTCGTCAGCAACCCTTCCATTCCAGACCCAAGATGTTACACACTAGGAGAATGAAGTAGCTGCCCTGGGGAATGACGTAGCTCATGCCGAGCTTGTCAAACACCTTCATGAGGACCGCCAGGCGCTCTTCGTACTCCTTGCGCTGGGTCTCAAAGTAGTGACGCTTCGGCGCGCCCTCGAGGCCCGCTGCGGCTGCCTCCTGCAGTGGCGAGTTGGTGCAGAACACGGTGCGTGTCGTCACCGCCAGGGTGGGGGCGATGATCGTGGGAGGCCCGATGAGCCAACCAATACGCCAGCCAGTGGCGGCGAAAGACTCTGCAATTGGGGTCAGATACATAATATATGCGCAGAGTAAACGAGTAAACGTACTGCCAGCAGAGCCAACGGTGACCGTGCGCTCCCACATCCCAGGCAGGGTAGCGATCCTGACATGCTCAGCGCCGTCGAAGGTGAGGCAGTCGTACACCTCGTCGCTCATGACGAGGAGATTGTGCTCCTTGGCAACATCTGCAATCTGCTCGAGCTCACGGCGGGTAAACACCTTCCCCACGGGGTTGTGCGGCGTGTTGACGATGATCATCTTCGTACGGGGTGTGATGGCCGCCTTGAGCTCGGGGATCGAGATCGTCCACTCGCTCGCGGCGCTCGGCCCGTGCGAGGCGGTGTGCCCCGCCGGAGGATGGAGGGGCACGAACACGGGCGTGCCGGCGTTGAAGGTGATGCTCGCGAGGTACTGGTCGAAGTAGGGCTCGAAGAGGATGACCTCGTCGCCGGGGTCGAGGAAGGCGCCCCAGACCGAGTACATGCCTGCAATCGCCCGCATTCAGCGTCACGTTCACTTTCATCAACCAAACCGAATACGCACCCATGTTAGCACCGCTAGTGACGAGGATCTCCGTCTCCGGATCGAGCTTGCGGCCGAGGTTGGTGAACTGATCCGAGTAGTAGTCGCTGATCGCCTTGCGCAAGCGGATGCGGCCCTTGGGGTGCGAGTAGTGGTTCCCCACGGTGCTCGCGATGGCCTCGTCGGCCGCTTCCTTGACCCACTGGGGCGGGGGGAAGTTCATGTACCCCTGGCCGAGGTTCACCGTGTCCGGCGGGAGCGCGAGGGCGCTGTGGTGCCGATCGAGTCAGCCCTCAGTACAGTGCAGTAGCCAGGATAAGGTGTATGCGCACTTGTAGATACTCCAGACGTCCAGGTCTAGCGCCCTGCCGCCGAGCAGGCGGTCCGAGAACGGCACGGGCCCGTTAGACTGCTTGATAACGTTCGAAGCTGCCATTGCTGTTGTGGTGAACGCTCTCCTGCTCGCTTGCAGCAGTGGTGAGTGAGTAGCGTCGGCTGTGGTCGCGCGTGGGTGAGCTGGCACAGAAGTGGTGGTGGCTAGCGCACGCCGCAGAGGGAGGGAGATAGTGCGGCTGGCCGTGGAGCGGGAATGGGAGCGGGCGAGGATGGAGGGGGGTGAGAGTGGCAAGCGGCCTGAGCGCATCTCAGTCTCCCAAGAGTAGGGTCGAGCCGCGGAAGCGCACGCCGGGGTGTCGGGCTCGCGCCGAGCGGGGCGGCTTGAGTGAGTGTTCAAACACCTCCGTCTTGTGCTGCACTTTGAAAGACCTGCCGATCACGCCTTGGGTGTGTCAGCCCGTACACTGCCCACGTTTCAACTGGCCCGCGCAGAATTTTGTGGTCGGCCCGCTCACACCAACCAGCACTAGTAGTAGTATGTAGGAGAGGGAAGGAAAAGCGCAATCAGCCCTCAGGATCACGCTATCTTTTCTCGCATTGCGAACACTCAAGTTGCGCGCAGAACGATAACCCGAGGGCTCGAGTCAGCCGCTACGAGCCGGGGACCCCAGACGCTTCCCCGCGACCGAGCGGGAGGAACGGAGGCTTTCGGCCGACCCCGGCACTCGTCCGGCTTTTCTATGGAGCTCTATGCAAGTCTCAGGCCGGGTCCCTATTAGGCTTTGAATAGGAGCGTGGTCACCAGTTGCTTCATCGAGTTGTGCCGACAACACTTGAGATCGGGAGTGCATTCTCCCCCGATGCATATGAATTGACGCTCTGTGGACATTTACACGGCGCGATTACAACATTGCACCTTTGGCCAGTTGCGTTCTCGATCCAAAAGTGGGAGAGAGGAGAAAGGATATGCTTAGTATGTGAGTGACAAGAACAAAGGAAACTATAGCGCAGGGTATCCTATCCTACGGCTCCCGCTCCGCACAACAACGCACGACGCACGACGCACGACGCACGACGCACGACGCACGACGCACGACGCACGACACTGGTCGTGCCGTCAGATGTAGTCCGATGCCGCCCCACGGCGTCTTTTCCGCCCCGCCGCTCACAGCTCATCATGAACCTCCGGGGTGGCGATCGGCGTCTGGGCCGCGCCCTCCTGGGCCTTGATGCCCTCTGAACCAGAGAGCTTGTTGCGCATACGGAGCTCGATGAACTCCGTCAGGCTCTCGAGGCTGCGGTCGCCCTCGTAGTCGATGAAGCTGGCCATGCCCGCGGGCTTGAACTTGATTGTGGGGAAGGACTGGACCTGGAAGCCCGCGCTCGGCGGGATGTCGTTCTCCGTCGCGTCCATCTTGGCGATCAGGATCTTGTCCTTGTGGTCAGCGAACTTCTGGCCGAGCGAGTCCCAGGTCGGCGCGAGGCGCTTGCAGTGCCCGCACCACGGCGCGTAGAACTCGACAAACACGTCCCGCGCGTCGTCGAACACAACCTTATCGAACTCGTCACTGACCAGCACGAATACGTCCTCGTCCTGGCTTGGCGGGACAGGCTGGCTCTTGAGCGTCGGCTTGATGTCGCCGGACAGGAAGCCCTGGGTGAGCGCGCGCACCGTCTCGGCGTCGACGGGCTTGGCCTGGTCCAGGGGGAACTTGGAGTTCTCCTTGAGGTCCTGGATGACGAATGCGGGCCACTTGGGCTCCTTAACATTGAGGTTCTTCGCGTGCTCGGCAAACTTGGTCGCGTCAATCCATACAAAGTTGATCTCGCCCTTGAACTCCTTCGCGACGGGGGTGAGCTCCTTGATGACGGCGAACTTTGCGGCCTCGTCCGAGGGGTCGACAAAGGTGTACGCGAGCGGGAGCTCGGTCATGGCGTACTTTCCGTAGTTCTCACCCGAGATCTCGTCGAACAGGGGCATGCTGTTGTCGATGATGAACTGCTCGAGGCGCTCGTGGCCGATGTGCTCGATGCCCTCGGACGGCACCTCGTCCTTGCCCTCGTCAAACGACTTGTAGAGGACGATCGCGGGCGGGGTCACGCCGGCGGCCTTGGCGACCGCGGGGTCGGTGGAGATGCCGAACAAGTAGTCGTCCCTGTGCGCCTCGGCAACGGAGGAGAACACGGGTGCAGGGGCGTCGGTCGGGGACGACACGTACGCGACGATGACGACGCGGTCTGCCTTGACAAACTCGTCGTACGTCGACTCGGTCACGTCGGTCACGGCGGGCAGGCTCTGCTTCAGCATGTAGCTGACGATTCCCTCGGTCTTTCGGTTCCCGCCGTACTCGGCCGGCGTGCCGTTACGGTAGACCTTGAGCGTGGGGTACCCGGACACGCCGTTGTCCTGGCAGAGGTCTGCGTTCGCGACGCAGTCGACCTTGGCGAGCTTGATGCCCTTGTCCTTGAGCTGCGTCGCGGCCTCCTCGTAGTGGGGGGCGAGGGCCTTGCAGTGGCCGCACCAGGGGGCGAAGAACTCGACGAGCATGATCGGCTCGCCCGAGACGGAGGGGGCGAACGTGTCGGCGGTGAGGTCGAGCACGTCCGAGGGCCCGGAGGGTGCCGCGTCTTCCTGGGCGAGGACGGATGCGCCGAGCGCAAGGGGGAGGAGGAAGGAGAGAACGCGCATTTCGAGGTGGTTGTCGCTGTCGGTAGCAGAGGGTGATAGGGGGAAGAAAGGGCGGGAGGAGGGAGGGGAGGTCGGGGGACAAGCTTGCTAAGAGTCGGGGCGAACCCTGTGGACGCGAGATATATTGCTGCCTTTGCTTCTGGTCCCGCCTGTGGTCTCTGCCACGTCCACTGTCCCGCCTCTTTCCTCTGCGGCGTATAGGGCCCCTTAGTCAGCACCGCTTGTTCGCCTCAAAGCGAAACCCGCACAGCGATACGCGCCCTGAATCTGATCCGCCACGTCGTCCATCACGGCACACGACATGTCCCTCATTCTGAGCGAACACAAAATAGAAACACAATCCACATTAATACGTAATAGAAAATGGACCACACCACTCTCTGCGTAGGGCAGTCCGAAAGAGTCGGGCCTGCATATACAGCGCGAGTCATCGTCCGGCCATTGTGCGCCTGCAAGATCCTTTTTCCGGCATCGGAATTGCACAGACGCTCTCACTCGAGCGCAGCGACGTTGAACCCGCTCCCGGTCCTCGCCCCGCTCATGTACGTCTTCACCTCGCCCCTGTACGGACGAGGCGGGGGGAACTGGGCAGACGTGGGGAACGTGTGGCCGCCTGTGGTCGGAGGGGGCGAAGGGACTGCAGGACGCGTTATTAGCATATATGTCCAAGGCAAATAATGAAGATACGCACTGCGCGACACCCTCTTAGGAGGCAGGCTATCAATTGCAGCCCTCGCAAGCCCGTTCGTCCCTCCCTCACTGACGCTCCTCTGCATGCCCGCTCCGCCAGGCGGAGGCGGCGGGGGTGCCAAACTCCTCCTCGCAGCCCTGGTGCTCGAGTCCACCGCAGGGAGGGGCGGGGCGGAACGCGACGGCGGCTCGTCCTCCTCGTCTTCGTCTTCGGCCTGCACCGGCGCACGAGGGGGTGCGTCGCGCCGAGGAGGAGGAAGGAGCGCACCACTGCGGTTAGGTGGGGGCAGAGGTGCAGAAGGGGCGGAGACGATGCGCGCGCCTGCCGAGGCGGGGCGGCCTGGCGCGGGTGGTGCAGGACCACGCGAGGGGAGGGACGGCGGTGGAGGGGGAGGCGCGCGGGATGTAGCGGGGGAGGAGGGGGCGAACGACTCGCTCACCGGGCGCGGAGGAGGAGGAGCAGGCACGCGCCGTGGAGGCATGCGCGGGGGTGTCGCGCCCGAGGGTGCCTGTGCGGGCGGGGGCGGAGGCCGGCGCGGGAGCGCTGGGTTGGCACCACCCGGGGGAGGAGGGGGTGCAGGCCTGCCGGGGAGAGAAGGTGCTTCGTGCCTCGGTGGGAGGGCTGGCGAGCGCGGCGGCGCAGGAGGCGCGTGTGACATGGGCCGAGCGGGAGGAGCGGGCGGCGGCGCAGGAGCGCGGGGAGGGGTCGAGCGAGGTGGCGCTGGGGGAACAGCACGCCCCGGCAGACTAGGCGCAGCGGGAGCAGGAGGCGGAGGCGGAGGCGCTGGAGGTGCGGTCATCGGCCTGGGCGGCGCTGCGGGTGGTGGGGGAGGCGGCGGCGGCGCGGCAGGCCTCGAAGGGTGCGAGAATGCTGGCGGCGGGGGCGGGGGAGGAGGAGGAGCTCCTCCGGGCCTTGCGGGCGGACTAGGTGGGGGTGGTGGAGGAGGGGGAGCCGCGCTCGGCCTCGGTGGTGCAGACGGAGGCGGCGGCGGGGGAGGCGGGGCAGCACTTGGTCTAGCCGGGGGTGCAGCGGGTGGTCTGGGAGGCGCTGCCATTGGCCTAGGAGGTGTGGGCGCTGGAGGTGCCGGGGGCGCACGAGGGGGCGGGGGTGCACCCCTGCTGGGCGGACCGGGCGGGGGCGGGGGAGGCGGGGGAGGTGGACCGCCAAACGAGGGCGGGGGAGGCGGCGGCGGCGGGGCGTGAGACGGCGGTGCGGGTGACGCGCCGCGCCCTGGGATCGAAGGCGGTTTGGCGAGATTGGCGGTGTTTACTGCGCGCACGAGCATGAGCATGGATGAGTCTGAACAGGAGGAAAGGACGTACTAGGTTGTTCACCCCTCGACCTCAGCTTGGGCATCCCACCCGCAAAGAGCGCGCCGAGCTGGGGCGGTCCGCCGCCTGACATCGCAGCAGCCAGCCCACCTCCACCGCCGTCATCTCCCGAGCGACTGACGTTTCGCCCCCCTCCCCCTCCGCCGCCTGGAAGGGGCATCCCACCCCCGCCGCCCCCCGAGGGCTTGGTGTCAACAATGGGGGCGCTGCGGTCGTTCGTTACTGCCTTCTTGAGCCTCTTGCCTGCCTGAATCTGGGCGAGCAGCGCAGAGTCGGCCATATTTTCTTCGATGATGTTCTACTTCAGGGTATGTATGAGGACGAGGAAGACGAGAGGGTAAGGTGGGAGGTTGACGACGGGCGGAGACGACTGGCTTTAGTTTATGATGCACTCACCGTACAGCCACCAGACGCGCAGGGTTGCGCAGGCGCGCCCTGCCGAGCGGCTTTCCCGTGTTCCTTGTTCAACGCGCTCATCTTGAAAGGCAGCGATATATAATGACATAACTCAGCTGTTATTGGGCATGGAATACTTCTAAGCCTTGTCCTGACAAAAGGCCTTGAAAGGTACGGCACCCTCTCCTTATCACAAGCACCCAACATATCATGTGCACTGGGGCCGGTGGAAGGACTGATAGTCAGCACCCCAGTTGCTGAAAACCAGGTGATCAGCGGAAAAGGTGCTGAATTGCTGAGCTGCTGATATCCCATAATCAGTAGTTAGGGTCCAATACCTCCGGTGTCCGTGTCGAAAAGTCACTGTCAGCCTCTGGATCTCAGTCATGCATCTCTGCTCTGAACCACCATTTCCACTCCCATTCTCACTGCCCTCTTGCTCTAGCCCCTCTCCCCTATCCTCCCGGGCTTTCCCTCTTCCTCAGCTTGCCCTTGCGCCCACATTCATTAATCTGTTGCAGGACCTCCTGTTGGAGAGTTGGAATGAGCACTGGATATGTGCATATATGTGCATATATGTATCAACTTCCCTCAATGCATGACTCCTGGGTGGTGAGTGGACCACATGCTCTTGAGGTGCACAGAGCATAACAATACTTTGATTCGCTTGATTCCGATAGACCTCAGATATTGGCTGGTATACTAACAAACAGTGCCTGCCATATGCATGGATATCTGTATTTAGCTATAATGATAAAAATAATGAGCTATGTCACTGAAAAACAGCTGGGTGCTGTTTACTTATCATTAATGGCTGCTTATCAGCCCCTTTGCCTAAGAAAACAAGGTGCTGATAATTATTAACCACGGAACTTCTGATTTTCAGCGCTTGCTAGGGTTCTAGTGGTGTCACGTGTGCTTCACGTCCGCTGTTCGGAACATGGAACGGGTTTTCACAACATACATTGAGCTACTCTACCACTGTCGACGTAGTTTCAACTCGATCAGGGTGCACAGTTGAGGTGCGTAAGAGGATGAGGAGACATAGACATGCTGAAAGCTGATTGTTGGGACAACACCCTTATTTGTACCATACCCAGTTCGCCTCGTGGCTCACCTCAACACCAGGGCCCTTGAGGGGGGGCGAGAACTTTTTGGTGTAAGTCTGAGTGCCTGAGACCGCAAAAACCCAGCCGGGATCCTTCGGAGTCTGTTCAAGGGTGATCTGTCGGAAACGGTCAGACATGTCTGCGGAAAGAGGATGCATGATCTACCAAGGCAGGATTATCGTCAAAGATTCCTTGGGGCTCCGAATTGATATAGTACCCGGGGTAGTCCTTCGGCTCGATACTGTCTTACGTCGATCAGAAAGACTTGTTGCGCCCGCCCACGCTATACGTACGCGAAGCTAGTACTAGCAGGCGCCAGTATGTTGGCTGGAAGTACCAGGGTGAAATAGCTGGCCTCGGCGCTCTCGAATAGCAGGAGGTGGTCTTCCTTGCCTTTGGGGTTCTTTTGTTGAACCGAGGTGATGTACTTCTTCGTGTTGATGTTCTGGAAAGTAAAGCCTTGGCTCGAAACGCTCCACGTGAGCTTCCACTTTGTAATGAAATAGTTAACAACCGCGAGGAATGGAAGGCGGAAGCTGCCATGGGTACATACCTGTGTCGCGGGTTTAATCTCAGCGGCCGCGTTTCGGCGCTTGTACGGCGGCCGGGCATCGCCAAAGACTTGACCAGCATCCTTGCCACTAGTTTGCACGCTGAGTGCCGTGTTGGTTGCCTCGTGTAGCACCATGTCACTGGGACCCTGACCAGTGCTGATAATCAGCACTTACAATGACGCACGCAAGTTGCGCATTGTCAGCACTTTGCCTTCTTAGGCAAAGTGGCTGGTAATGCGCATAAAGTGGTACATAATCAGTAGATAGTGTAGATAAGTAGCTAATTTACTTAATTAAATCTATTTAATTACTTATTTGAATCAGCCTATAAGAGGCTGTTCTAAGGATCGCGCGCGGGCTTTCAGCTCATTAGAGACTGAATATTGGCGACTTAGAGGCTGGAACTCAGCCATTAGGCAAGCAAATGGGTGATAAACAGCATTTGAATTGATCCATTTAGCTACTGATAATGACCGCCTTGGGAAAGCCTACAAATCCTCGTCCCCGTCCTCCTCCCCCTCGTCCCCGTCCCCGTCCTCCTCGTCCTCGTCCTCGTCCTGGTCCTCGTCCCCGTCGTCCTCCTCGTCCTGGTCCCCCTCGTCCTCCTCGTCCTCGTCCTCCCCGCCCTGCTCACCATGCACGGCCCCGGCGGTCTTGGCAGCCAGCGCCGCTGCCCTCTTCAGGTTCTTGAGGTACTGCTTCAGCAGATCCCTCGTCGCCCATTCCCCCTCGTACGCCGCGAGCACAGGAGCCTTGGTCTTAGCCTGCAGACAAATCAGTAAGCTATAGTAGTGTTTAGATAGTACTTACAATGGTGAAGATTGCGTTCAAGTCGGTGACGCTGTAGTTGGTGATTCTTGGCTTGAGCGGCAGGCCGCTCTGGTGATACGCTGCGTGAACGGCAGTCTAGAGTAGCAGTTAGTATAGTATAGTTAGAATAGTAATGAACTTACTACAACGGCGTTGTAGGTCTTCTTGTCGTTGTCGAGCCTCATTGCCGTCTGAAGCTTGTACCCCTTCTTGCTGGAAGCCTGCCCCGTTGGCTTGGGGATCAGCTGGATATCTTTCTTCTGCTTCTTCAGTGCCTTCCTGAGCTTGAGCTTCGTCGCGGTAAGTCCAGCTGTAGAATAGTTAGTACTGAAATGTATACATCAACATATGTGCGCACCTTCAAGCTCAGCAATCTTTGCCCGTGCCTCCAACAGCTCCGTCTCCCTGGCCTTCAGCCTCTCAGCCGCCGTTGGCTTCTTTGTCGTTGCAGCCTTGAGGTTGACCGAGTTGTCGGTCTGCCTCTCAGGCAATTGCTTCTGGCGCTTTGGGGCGGGCTCGTTGGGGGGCGCGTTCTCCTTGTCGACCTTGCGCTTCTTTGCGCCGGCAGGCTTAGGCGGGGCGAGCGTCTGCGAAGTAGCTGGACCAGGAGCAGGCGCAGGCGCAGGCGCAGCAGCAGCAGCAGCATCAGCAGCACCAGCACCAGCACCAGCAGCATCAGCATCAGCATCAGCAGCAGCAGCAGCATCAGCATCAGCATCAGCAAGATCAGCAACGACAGCAGCAACAGCGACAGCAGCAACAGCAGCACGCACGCGTGCGCGAGGGCGAGGGGGGCGAACGGGAGGTGGGGCAGGCGTAGGGCCGAGCGTGAAGTCGATGTCGGAGAGCGAGGTGCGGGACGTTGGGGCGGGGGGACGCGTATCCGTTTCGCTCGGCAAAGGCCCTCCAGAAGGAGGTCCTTTGCCAGGCTTAGGCTTGCGCGGGGCCATCGTTGAGGAGGAGGGAGGGGAAGGGAGGGAAGGAGGGGAAGGCGAAGGCGAAGGCGAAGGCGAAGGGGAAGGAGAAGGAGAAGGGGAAGGGGAAGGGGGCAAGACGGGAGGACACGCCATCGAGGCGCGTATAGATATAGGCCCCGTAGGGGCACTGTGAAGAGTGAGCGGGAGGGAAGCGAGTAGATCGGCACGGGGATGAAATGGTATGGAACTTACCATTTCGGGCAAGTCCCTACTCCCCCACCTCTAAAGCGCATACACCGCCCAGCGCACCCTCCCAACGTCCAGCATGCCGCCTCAAGTGCACGTCGTCTGCAACTGCGAGCTCTGCGGCGGCAAGGTTGTTGCAAAGGCAACACGCGCGCGGCACAGCAAGCAGGCCGAGCAAGCTGCCCTGCTACGGCTCGTCAGCAAGCCGAAGCGAACGATCAGCAAGGAGACGCACCGCACGGCCCAGCAATTCCTCAAGAAACTTGCCCGAGCACCTCAAGCGCCTCTTGCTGCTCAGAGACCTCCTCCTGGAGGGCTCGAGCCCGAGCAGGCCGCAGGCTTCGATGTCGACATGGACGAAGGCAACGCTATGCCACGCCGAGGCATAGACATTGCCTCGAGGTCCCTCGCGCGCCAAGTTGCGGCTGCGGACGTCTCAGAGGCTGAGGAGGAAGAGGAAGAGGAGGAGGATGAGGAGGAGGAGGAAGAGGAGGAAGAGGAAGAGGAGGAAGAGGAGGAAGAGGAAGAGGAGGAAGAGGTCGAGGAAGAGCTTGAGGGGGTCAACGACGAGGCCATGCTCCGTAACAGAGCCATGCCCCGTGCGTCAACCCTTCCCCAAGCTGTTCCCCAGCTCATCCAGCCCAGATAACCTGTCCAATCATGATCAGAAGTGTTTCAAGGCCTTCAAGGCAAAGACTGAGGCGCACCTGAACATTGCCCAGTACGACGTCCTCCACAGCTCGTATCCCGACACCTTCCCACCCCTCTCCCAAGTCGTCCAGCGGGTAAAGCTCGTATCTGACGTGAAGGAGGTCAGCTATCACTGCTGCGTGAACTCGTGTGCAGCGTACACGGGGCTGCTCGCCGACCTACAGCAGTGCCCGCACTGCGACGAGCCGCGCTTGAAGGACGGCAAGCCGCGCAAGCTGTACCGGTACCTGCGGCTCATCCCTCAGCTGCAGGCCCAGTACGACAACGAGCAGCGTGCAGAGCTGCTTGCGTCGTACCGGGCCGGGCAGCACGTCGACGCGCCGGAGATGACCGACGTCTTCCAAGGTAGCCTGTACCGAGGCCTGTGCGAGCGCTACGTCGAGGTCAACGACAAGACGCTGAGCAGCAAGTACTTCGACTCACCGCGCGATATCGCCTTGGCACTGTCGACGGATGGCTTTGCACCGTTCAAGGGAAGGCGCTCAACGGCCTGGCCTACGATTCTGTTCAATCTGAACCTCCCGCCGACAATACGCACTCACCTGGAGAACGTCATCTCCATCGGCTGTATCCCCGGGCCCCGGCAGATGAAGGACATCGATTCCTATCATTACCCGTTAGCTGAGGAGCTCGTCAAGCTTGCACACGGCGTCAAGACTTACGATTCGTCCAAGAAGGAGTTCTTCATCCTCCGCGCCCACATTATTCTCCTATTCGGCGACATGCCAGCTGTCGCCAAGCTGATGAACATGAAGGGCCATAACGGCATCAAGCCCTGCAGAATGTGCAACGTCAGTGCAATTCGACAAGCAGATGCACGAGTTAGCGGCGTACCTTTGGATCGCCGCGCATTCCCTCAGCAAGACGCCCTCCCCGACCTCCTCGACCCCCTCAACCTCCCCCTCCGCGCCCACGACGCCTTCCTCGACGCTGCCGATCGCGTAGCCAGTGCTGCAACCAGCGCAGAGGCCGAGCGCATCGCCAAGGACACTGGCATCAAGGGCGTCAGCATCTGGAGCAACTTTGGCAGCGTCGTCTGGCCTACCTCGTTCCCCCTCGACTTCATGCACCTCATCTTCGAGAACGTCACCCCGCTGCTCCTCGACCTCTGGCTGGGCGAGAACCGCCATTGCGACCCCGAGGAGGATGACTTTGTCCTGCCAAAGCACCTCTGGTCAGCAATCGGCAAGCAGATCGACGAGGGAGGGAATACGATACCTGGCGTCTTTGGACGCCGCGTTCCCAACCCGGTGCTGAAGCGCTTTGAGTATACCGCAGAAGCATACTTGCTCTGGGTATCTCAGGTAGCACCTGTGGTATTGTCAAATCGGTTCGAGGACAAGGCGTACTATACTCACCTGGCTGTCCTCGCAACCTCGGTCAACGCCTGCCTCAGCTTCTCCTACCCCGCCGGCTTCGCCAACGAACTCCGCAACACGCTCGCTGCTTGGGTCGTCGAGTTCGAGCGGCTCTACTACCGCGGGCGTCCCGAGCGCGTTGGGCTGTGCCCCGTGACGCTGCACTCGGTGCTGCACGTCGCCGACTGCATCGAATCGGCTGGGCCAGTCTGGGCGTACTGGGCGTTTGGCATGGAGCGCTTCTGCGGCAAGCTTCAGCGATGCATCACCGGGCGAAGAAACCCTTACCTGGGTATCGACCGCTTCCTGCTGCACCGCGCGCAATGGCAGCAGCTCGTCTGGAAGTTCCCCCAGCTCGCCAGCAAGCCCGAGGCCGATGCGAACGAGGAACATCAGCTGATGTCCCCGAGGTCTACGCTCGTCGTTGAGCAGGGGCTGCGCAACAAGCTCGTTGCTTACCTGGCAGCCAAGCTCGGTGAGGAGATTGCGCTCGTGCGCACGCACATCCCCAAGCAGCTCGTCCAGTGGGCGAAGCTGCGCCTGCCGCGCAGGGGAGACACTCTGCACGCTGCAGAGGGAGTATCTCGCCCTGCTGAGCGCGATATGAGCTACGTACGGGTAAGTCAGTCATTGACTTGCAGAGCGCAGCGAACTCACCTTGGGTAGTACGAGCACGGCACCCACAGCGTGCGCTACGGGCAGCTGCGCAACCTGCTCGAGCTCCCTGTTGGCGCTACGACCTTCAAGCTCGCCGTCATCCAGCCCTGCAAGAAGGATGGTCAGCCGCCGCCCTGCTCAGCTTGGGCGTTCAAGGAACTTACCGCCGTACGCGTCGTCGAGCTCTCTGCGCTCGAAGCCGTCGTTGGACGCTTGAAGGACAGTCGGGGGCGATGGTGCGTTCTAGACCGCGTCGAGCTTCATCACTCTGCTGGCGATGCAGGTGCTGAAGTTGAGTAATGAACTGTACAATAGTTAGTATAGTTATTCAATGAAATGAGATTAGAATAATGAAATCGTGCACGCAACGAGAACAACAACAACAGCAACAACAACAGCAGCAGCAGCAACAACAACGACAACGACAACGACATCAAGCAGAGGCCCTCCAGAAGGAGGTCCTCGCCGTGCTTGAGCTCGTCCCCGAGCTCGTTGTCGTCCAAGCTGCCGTAGCAGCGCGCGAGACGAAGCCGAAGACGAAGAAGGCGAAGACGATGACGATGACGAAGACGATGACGAAGAAGGCGAAGAGGACGAAGAAGACGCAGACGACGACGAAGACGCAGACGCAGACGCCAAAGCCGAAGACGGCGACGACGAAGACGAGGACGCCAAAGCCGAAGCCGAAGA
>KV423933.1:120327-202451 GCA_001632435.1 Calocera cornea HHB12733 | reverse complement strand
CCGTCGTCGAGGTCGCTCTGGCCGAGGTACCAGGCCTTGAAGCGCGCCTGGAAGTCGCTCCAGTGCTGCCTGAGCTCGAGGTCGGTCGAGTTGGCGATGAGGAGGGCGGGGTCCTCGATCTGCAGCGCGGCGTACTGCTCGACGCTGTATCGATCGGCCGGGAGCAGGCTTGCGCTGCGTCGGAGGAGAGTCGGCTCGTTGGCGAATCGATGCACCGTGTCGCGTGCGAAGCGCTCGTAGAGCGTCAGGTGTCGATGGCCGGTGAAGTTCGGCCTCGGCGCATCTGTAGAGTAGTTAGCTTGCTGTATTAGATAGTAATACAAATGGTTGCTTACCTGGCTTCCACTTATACTTAGTTTTTACCATGGGCAGGCCGTACTGCGCTGCCCATTCCTCATCGTATCCCTCGGCATCTCTGGGAGCATCCCGATACCCTGTTTCGAACGTTGCGGTAGGCATATTTCTACATAGAGTTAGTCAATTACATCATGCATATAGCTAAACATTCAGTGCTTACCTGCACTGTTTCCCGCCCTAAGCACACCCCAAACCCCCGCTGCTCGCCGGTCGTATCGTCGAAGTTTGTGCGGTTGCGCACGCCGAGGCCGAAACGCGTACGAATATCTCTCGAGGACTTACGCGCGTGCCTCAGTTGCTCAGTAATCTTCTCGACGGCCTTTCTTGGAGGCGTTCGATGTGGATTCGCCCTCCTGATGGAGGTCAAAAGCGCACACCGACCGGGACGGCACGTCTCGAGGGCGGAAGGCGGGGGGGTCGACAGTGGTCGACAGTACCCCTCTTGCTTGACGCCGAGGCCCTCCAGATGGAGGTCCTCAGGCGGGAGGGGGCGGCGGCGAGGGCGGCGAGGGCGGCGAGGGCGGGCGAGCGGGCGGGGACGGAGGCGGGGGCAGAGGCGGGGGCAGAGGCGGGCAGGGCGGCGGCGGCGAGGAGGACGACGGCGGCAGCGAGCACGCCGGTGGTGGACGAGACGAGGATGGGGAGACAGGGACCAGGGGACTTAGACGCGCGACGTCCCCTGGCCCGGAGGCAAATCAGCCACCGAAAGCTGCTGGTCGCTGGACGCGTCGCAGCGGATGCTGATTTCCAGCCCGGAAGCGGACGGATGCAAATCCGCACCCTATCCGCCGGTTCCTCAACACAGCCGCTTATCGGCTGATAGCCGATGGATCCGCCCTTAACCGGCTTCAAATTGGACCCTGGTCCGCGTCCAGTGTGTACGTTCCGTCGGGAATAACAGCAGCCTGCTGCCATGTGGATGGGGCGTTGGGGGGCTCCTCCGTTCCGGTGGTAGCTTTGCTCATGCTGGTAGTAGAGTTATGTGTGGTCGTGGTAGGGGGTAGGGAGTCTGCGTATAATCCAAAGATTCATTAGAGGCATTTATACCTTTGAAGTAGGCTTGGTCCCTCATTCTGTGGACGTGAGACTCCGTGGGGACCGGCATGCCTGTCAGCGCACGCAATGCTATCAGCCTATGACCTGCTTTCCCGCACACGATCAACTCGAGACGATCGACTTGCGGAGCGGAAAGAAGGCAAGGTGGAAGAGCTCCATCCAGAGTGAGGACCGGGCGCTTGCACG
The DNA here is from genome assembly GCA_001632435.1 of Calocera cornea HHB12733. NCBI lineage: Eukaryota > Fungi > Basidiomycota > Dacrymycetes > Dacrymycetales > Dacrymycetaceae > Calocera > Calocera cornea. The sequence continues at coordinate 200,852 of KV423933.1, read as the reverse complement.
GTAGACCTGTGACAGCATGCTCATGCTTAAGGGACCTCGTGCCGCGGGACAATTTGCTGCAGTACGGGGACGGCCGCATTCATGCGTCTGTCGCGTATCGGAGGTTCTCTTGCGGCCGCTTCCTTTATTGTACCTATCGAGCGCTCGCTCTGGTCAGGTTTGCTCGCCGGTATTTGATCATGGCAGTGATACAGATACACTACTGTGACAGCGCCCCGGTCGACTCCAGCCAACTGACAATAATGTAAGAATAATGAAAATTTAGCCCACTAACTACGGAGTAGGGAGAAGGTCACAGCTTTGGCCCGCGAAATCGGCGATACGTGCTGACGTGGTCGAGGTCATGCCAGTCAATCTTAATCGTGTTCGGACCGGTCACTGCAACATCGAGGAATGATAGCGCTTGCCGCCCATCGCTGCACCTCACAGGTCAGGAACACGTCACGCAGGATAAAGGTATGTCCTCACAAGTACCCGTGACTGCTCGTCATCCCCTGACCCGTAAATAGCCTGCACAGGCTCAGATCCGGAACAACATCCGCGAGTTGGTCGCTCATGAGCTCCGCCTCTTGCCCGGCATAGAACATCCACGTCCAAGTACCTCTTGGCACGTTGACGTCCCCCGTAATCTTCGTCGCGCGTACCATCTTGCCTGGCTCGTGCCAGTCGTTCGCCTCCTCTTGCACGCACTCAATGTACAGCACCTCGGTGCCGTGCGGGCCGTATGCACCCAGCCACAGCCCAGTAAGGCTCTCCGGTGTCCAGCCCGGATCGGCAGGAGGCAGACCTTTCTGCACTGTTGCGTGCAGGGGGAAGTAAAGCGGCGGGAAAGTACGCTTCAGCTGGAAAGGGATATGGGGATAGTGATGTCGGCATCGTTCCCCCGAGAGGGAGCAGGAGATGTACAAAGCAGGCGGGACAGGCAGCTCAGACGGCGAGCCATGGATCGTGATCGGGTATCTTGGTCCGTGGAACTTGTCCACACTCTCGGGCACAGTGACGGTCCGCAGGCGGGGCATTGGTCGGGAGTCGTCATACCATCCGCAAAACCGGTCCAGGCTAGGCTGGCGGGGCGGAAAGCTGGGGTGCGTGCTTGTGCCATACGGGTGGGCGACGACGTATCCCTCCGCACTCTCGCGCGTCACGGACAGGCCCACGCCGTGCGGTCGCAGCGTGTCAATCGGCATATGTGCAGACACCGGGTTCGTGGTGTTGTGCTCATCGGGTGCGTAACACGTCAGCTGTGGGGTCGCAGAAATCGTGTAGTCCGCATGCTCTCCCAGTCGGTCGGGCATCGGTGGTGGCTGTTCGAAGCCGATGCGTAGCATGCGCGACAACCGAGGGCGGTGTGGCACGTTGAGGGCGACATGTAGCTGCTGAGCATTGCCGCCGCCAACCACATGCAGTGTGTCGTCCGCATCGAGGTCCGAGTCGTCCTGACTCTCGAGCCCAGCACCGAACTCCGGAAACCGCCACACATATCCCCATATCCCGCCTAGTAACCCCTCTGACCCTCCACCCATCTCAAGTCGGAACTCGAGCACATTGCCCTTGTACGGCATGTCGCTTGCCCATAAGCCCAGCAAGCCGCCGAACGGGTGGAGGAGTCGGGTGTAGGTGGTGTAGAACGACTTGTTGGGGAAATTCGTAACGTCCGCCACACCATATGGGAGACACAGTCTCCGCCATATGGACTCTTCTGGTCGCCAGCGAGCCAACGAGTGGCATGTCGAGAGGGTCGAGATTACATCCACCGCTTCGAGGTATGCCAGGACGTGCTGCAAGCAGTCGAATGGCAGATCGGTGAGGCTCCGCCTCGAACAAATGGTGCCTCCTAGGCATGGGAAGTGGCCTCCGTTCATCACAATCGTCGTCGTCGTCGTTAATGTCGTCAAAGGTGAGATAAGTTAGACGTGGAGGTGGGTAGCACGCCAGCGGCGGCGGCGTGTGGCGGATGTGGGAGGATATCGCGGTGGGGCAGAATCCACGAGACCCTAGCAAATGTATCATCCCCCTCGAAGCTGACGGCAACCTCGCGCGGACCGGAAGTCATTCCGGTCGTCCGCCCGAAAATGTTGGTCACCATGCCTTCCCTGTAACCTCTTGTCCTGTTGCGATAAGCTATAGCCCTATGCGGATGTGCTGGTAGAGAAGGCAGCAGACACCCTTACATGAAGCACGAGGCGCGCCCGCCAACTCAAATCACATCGATGTCATTTTGCATCTGATTATCATTGATGACTGCGCTCCCACAGCACTGGACAGCGGACGCCGCGGTATTTTAAACCTGTCTAGGAACCCTCGTTATGAACTTGGTCCCTCAACTGTCTTGCAGTCCTTGCCATTGCGCAGGCTACCTTTCCCCGGGTAATATATGGGATTCGCCTTATAGACCTATCCTCTCGACATTTCACTATAACCTTCTACTTGTGGTATGCTACGCCTACTGGATCATGCTCATCTCCGACTAAGCGATTCTGAGGCATCTGTTCGACGACAGAGTTGAGAGCCTCTTGTATCTTGGAACGTTGAAGAGAACCCAAACCCTGGCACAAATCCAACGCCCTACCGTATGCTCGCAGTGCATCCTGCAACATTCCTTCCGCTTTCGAACAGTCTCCTAGAAGTTTGAAGGATTCGACATGTGCGCCTTTCAAGTTGTGCCTGCTACTGATCTCCAGCAGGCAGTTGGAGTGCGATCGCGCTCCTTCAATGTCGCATCTAGCGAGCTTCAAGTTTGCAAGTGTCGCATGACAAGACGTCAGCTCCACAACGTCGCTGCATTCTTCTGCAGCGGTGAGCGCTGCTTCCACTTCCGTTTCGGCTACACCATGGCCGAAGTGCAGAGTGAGCATCTCTCCTAGAAACCAATGTATCTGAGCCGGCTGCATCGCAGAAGAGTCACCTGCGGCACCATCAGCCTGGTGTATTGCCGTTAGGATTTCTGGAGGTAGCCATTGCTGGGCTGGAGCACCAGCCTCAAACGAAAGCCGCCCTTGATTATCGACGTGTGGGACGAGGCTTGATTCGGGGTAAAATGCTTCCAACATGTTTTTTCCTGCACTTGGCATGTTCCTCGCTTCCCAGAGCATCTTCCGGCCCCGCTGCAAAAAGCAACTCGCAAACAAGGACGGGGTAACGAGTCGACAGCGCAGAGAAAGTGCTTCCTCCATTTCCCTCTTCGCTTCGGCAGTCATGCCGAGGGAATACAAACAGAACGCGAGCATCATGCTGCAGGCAACAACATATTCTGGCAGGTCAAGTTCAATACAGAGCTGCTTGGCCTCTTGGATGCGTTTCAGACGTAAAGGAGATACTCCGATGTGGAGATGATCGGTGGCAAAAACCGAGAGAGTGAGAAAGTAGGCATGGTACGACTTTCCTCCCTCTTTGGAAAGGCGTACAACCTGATCCCAGATTTCACTCGACCCAGAACCAGACCAATTCTGCAGATAAGCCAGCCCATTGAGGGCGTGCCTTAGACGAGGAGGAAGAACTTCGATAGTTGCCACATTCCTAACGGAATGTGGCATAGATTGAGGCGTGTAGTGCAACAACGCCTGCCCTAGGATTGCTTGCAAGTTGTCCAGCTCGGGGAGCATTGAGAGTAATCGCCGGGTAGTGCTCTTTCCGAGTGGTGGTAGGAAAGTATTTGTGGGGCATTGTGTCAAGTAATACTCCTGTAGTGGTTGAAGTGCATCTGAATCCAGCGGATGGCATTGCTGCACGTAAGCGCGAATCAGACCATGCATTCGTAAATCATTTCTGGCATCCTGCTGCACAAGAGCCACATCTTTAAGAACAGAGAGGGCTCGGCTGGTTTTCATACCTGGAGGGCTCAGAGAGGGTAGCTTTCCTTTCAAGATGCCGCTGGGAAGATACGAGGCTATGCGAAGCAACATGAAAGCCTCAGGGCATCGTTTCATGGGAACCGACTCGATGGATAAACGGATGGAAAAGTCAACGCTCAGAGCACGATGGTTCTGCCCGTACTCCAGCAGAGCTGTGCGCTCTTCCTTCCATCTTTCAAGCAGCGTTGTTGGCGTTTCCTCTTCACGCGCGAGAATCCCAGCCAAAGTAACAGACAGTGGGATGTAGGAAAGGTGCTCGAGAAGTGCTGGCAGGTTATCATCCTCTTTGTTGCATATAGCCAGGAAGACGCTCCGCGCATCTTCTTGGAGCAGCGGTCCAACCGCAGGCAGAGGGGGCATTGTCCAGTCCGGTCCGTATGGCAGGGAAGCTCCACGAGCGGTGATCAAGAGGGTGAGACCACTCATACGAGATAGGCGCGTGAGAACTTCTATGACGTCTGCTTTATCTTCATGAAGACAGTCCTCCAGATTATCCAGGCAAAGGAGTAGAACCTCGAGTTGCGAGAGGGTTATCCAGACGCGTTCGCTGAGATTCTTCCCTGTTAGACCAAGCTCGCAGGCCATGCCATTGATCAGATCCGTGGCAGTTCTAAAGGCATCGCATCGAACAAAGAAGCGCTTCTCCCCAAAGCGATGGACACAGATCGGATCGTGTAGCACCCTAAGTGCGATTGTGGATTTTCCCATGCCGCCGCCGCCCTGCAGGCAGTAGCTCGCAGATAGATCCCTCCGTACAGAAGACAAGATGGGGTCGATAAATTCGTCCCGACCAAAGAATACTCTGGGCTCTGGAGGTAATCGAAGCGTACACGATACCTCTCGCTGAATCCTGCCTGGAATCAGACTTTGGGTATGGATGCGGGATTTAGTCCCTACCTTGAAGTAGTGCACTCAGTGCGTGCTTCAAGCTGCGGCACCACGGTTGTTGCAGATCGTTCGAGGCGGGTTATACCCTTTCGAACTGCACTCAGTCCTCTTGCCTGGAAGGTGTGAGCCGGATTTTCGCACCATAATAAAGGTTTGGACACACCATCCACTGCTCATGTGCCTGACTGAGAATCATATGGAGCCGTTGTACAGTTTCCGAATGCTCTTTCTTGCTCGCCAGTCCACGAACACCACTTCCTGCTGGATCAAGCCCTTCGAATAGGTCTTTCACCTCTTTCAAGGTTCTGACGCGCTATCAACTCGGACCAAAGGTCATCTCATGGCAAGCACACCTTATGTATTCTTCGAGTTCAACCCCGACATCGTCGAGGCCTTGTGCTGTATCGGAGGTTTCGGAGATATCCTCGATGATACGAGAGGTATCGGCGATTCTTCTTGAAAGTATAGCGTAGTCTTTGTTGATTGATTGGTCGGCCTGATTAATTGTCATAGATAGTTAACAGGGATTCTCGATCTTGGATGGTAGCACATACCAAGACGGTGGATAAGATGTCGAGGGCAGCAGCTGCATAGCGCTGTACCCCGCCTCCACGAGGCGCACGTTCCGATAGACCCTTAAGACTTCGAATGGGCCTCAATAGCCAACCTTTGTCTCCCGGGGCACGAAGAGCGCTTTCTGCTTCAGAATCCATAGTGGAGTGTAGAATCAGTCAGTGGTTTGTGGGGAGAGGGGGGCTGCTTGGACGGCACATCAGCCTCATATATTAGGACTCCAGAGTCCCACATGATATGGAGATCCCCTCAGAGGCATGGCGATGTATCGTACCGTATCTTCACAGGTTGGAGGCCGTGCAGATAACGGCTTACGTTGGCACATCAGAGAGGGCACGGAGTTTAGCGGGCATCGCACCAATTGGCTGTTCCCTCGGACGATACCAGTGATACTGTCCAAGGGATCATCATTTACTCCAACACCTCGGTTGACAGAATTTCACCACAGCTATTCAATTTTAAATGACGCTTGCTGCTTCGGTGTACAAGACGATTAAAATTCGCAATTGGCTTGGATTGTTGTGCACGTGTTGACGAGGTCGAGCGCGTGAAAGAAGGTGGTTGGGGTGCATGACGTGGGCGTGCTCCAGGGGCAAAGCTAGTAAGGGTCCCAAACCGCTCCCCTATGAAACGTGTCCCTGCGGGCCTGCTCCCCTTCGAGCTTGATACGCAGCTTGTATCGTCCAGCTTCCACGGACGACCATGGACTGGATTGCGAACAAGGTCACGGCTATCACTGCCGCACCGCCAGATCAGGTGAAGGTGCGTCGACCCTGCAATCGCCACGTTGATAGTGAACTCGCGCTGAGCAGTGCCCCCTTAGGTGTTCATCTTCTTCGCCCTAAATTATCCCCTCAGCCATCTCTACATTCGCATACCGACAAATCTTCCTGCATTACGACATCTCTTCAGCATCGTCGTTTCCTTGTATCAGCTGAGCGCACTCAACCTGTACACCGGCATCGCCCACGAACTGTTCGCAATCCTCGGGGTTTGGCTGCTCCTCCCATGGAAGCACAAGTACATGCCATGGACTGTCTTCTTGTGGGTAAATGAGGTCACATTATAAGCTGGATTTTGACAAAGCTTTAGCTTTACGATGGGACATCTGATGTACAAGTGCGTACTCTCACGTTCTGTGATCGCACCTATTCACGTCTGCCCAGTCATCTATACCGCATTTGGATCAGCCTCACGCCGGACGACTTCGATATCACATTCAGCCAAATGGTGCTTGTGATGAAGATTACAACACTGGCGTGGAACATCCACGATGGGAGGCAATCTGCTGAAGTGAGCTATGTCCGTGGGAATGGTCGACATAAGCTGACGTGCGCAGGTCTTGGACAAACAGCAGAGTGACCATAAGGTCGTGGAATTCCCGTCACTGTTGGAATACCTTGGATTCTGGTGAGCCGATACTCGTTTGAACCTGATGACCTGTTCTGATCGAGAATATCAAAGCTTCTATTTTCCCGGTTTCCTCGTGGGCCCTGCATGCGACTTTACCACGTACCGTTCGCTGGTGTCTGGGACGCTCTACACGCCTCGGGATGGGAAGCCCGTGCTCGCCGCGACTCTGATAGAAGGGCGCAAGCGATCCGCTTACTGGCATATGTCCACCGGACTCGTCAGCATAGGGCTGTCGCTAACGCTGGGACCCATGTTTAACTATCCCCAAGTGATGCAGGATGGATGGGAGAACCAGGCGTTCATCATACGGTGCGTGGGCGTCCTTCGTGGGATGAGCCGTGGCTGATGAGAATTTTAGACTCATCGAAGTCCAGCTGATGGGCATTGTCCAGCGAACCAAGTACTACGGCGCGTGGAAGCTCTCCGAGGGCGCAGCCATCCTCACCGGCCTGGGCTTCAATGGATATGGTCCTGATGGACGGGCGTTATGGAACCGCGCCACGAATGTGAACATCTGGAAAGTCGAGTTCGCGCCCAACTTCAAGATTCTCCTTGATAACTGGAATGTGAACACAAATGTTTGGCTGCGTAATTGCATCTACAAACGTGTGACGCCGAGGGGAAAGAAGCCGGGCTTCCAGAGTAGCATGATCACCTTTCTCGTTAGCGCCATCTGGGTGAGCTCTTCTCATCCTCGGCGGTCGTGTGAGCAAAGACTGATGAGCTGTGTTAGCATGGAGCTGAATCCGGCTACTACCTCACATTCGTGCAAGCTGGGTTTGTGCAGACCGTGGCCCGGATGATGCGTACATGCGTACGACCATTCCTTCTTCCCCCAGTGCTCGAACCCAAGAAGGCCGAGACGACCGAGCCCCCTACTCGTACACCGACTCCTGCACCATCCGAAGGAGTCTCCCCTGTTCCGGACGCGCCGGTTCCTGGCGTGCCGAAGCCATCGAGTACCAACCCTCCCGCACCACCGCAGACGGTGGTCAAGACGATCTACGACGTGCTTGGCGTCATCGTCACGGCGATGGAGCTCAACTACTGCGTGGCACCGTTCCTCCTACTCACAGCTAGAAGATCGCTCGTTGCGTGGGGCAAGATGAATTGGTACGGGACGTGGATGACGTTCGTCCCGCTCGTTTTCTTCTGGGCAGGTGGGAAGACGTGGCTGTTGCGCCTGCAGAGGCAAAGGGCGCTGAAGGAGAAGAAGAGGTTGGACAGGCTGGACAATGTGCCAGGCGTCATCATCGTCCCACCCAGCCCGTCGATCATGAAGGTGGACGACATAGCGGATGTTGTTGACCAAGGATGGACGCAGACTCCAAAGCTCGAGTGAGGTGGAGAAATGAGGGAGAGTGCAGTAGATCTGGGGACAATTCAACATTTTAAATACCAGCTTGGAGGTTTACTCTTGAATAATAACATGCATGTTAGTACTGACGCGCACCTAACCGAGAGCACTTAGAAATGATATCGAATGCAGAGCATGACATTGCAGATGACGACATAAGGCATACAGCACATTTTGTGGACAGTAATCCGTCCGCACGCACGCCCCTGCAGGCCCATACACACTGCCCTCCCACTCCCCCACTATCCCGCATAAGCAGATTATACCTTGAAGGCACGGGACTGGCGAACACCGGGTCAAACAGGTTTTGACAGCGATACTCAAGGCTGGTACTCACCTTTCTCCTGCCACGCGCTCTTTCGAACTTCCTGCCAGTGGACGTGAGGTAAGGCTTCTTGTGCTTGTGCGGGCCCATGCCGAAGTGGCGGTACGCCTCACGCGCAGTCCTCTTACCACGGAGGAGAAGGGTGTTGGAGCCGGTAGGGGCACGGAGAGCAAGCTGGTCCAGGGTGAGGGTCTCACCACCGGCAGCGAGAATGCGCTCCTTGGCGCTGCGGGTGAAGCGGAGAGCGGCGATGGTGAGCTTGGGGACCTCAAGCATGCGCTCGTCGTCCGTAACGGTGCCGACGGTCACGATGATCTTGTCCTCGACGGCCTTGGCATTCTTAGTCTCGGCAACAATCTTGGAGATGGAAAGAGGCGGGCGGTTGGTCTTGCTCTGGAACAAGCGCTTGAGGATCACCTGCAACACATAGGGCATATCAGCCAATGTCACATTATATACGAAAGCGTATGCACGCACCCTGTTGAAGCTGGCATCGGTCCTGCGGGCGAGGAAGCGGTAGAGCTTGACGAGGAGGAGCAGGTAGGGATCCTCGCTCTTGGGCGCTGTGCGGTTGCCCTTCTTGACGTGATGTTTCTCGATGTCGATACCCTACAGAGCAGGCCAGTCGTATCAGCAACGATGCCCAAGATATCATCAGCAATGAGCACCCACCATTCTGCCGTCGAGAAAGAGTAGTGTCGGTGAAGTCGAATTGCTGAGCCTGCGACGGACAGGCGACTCTGGGCGAGCGGATGCACAATTCGGTGGGTGCGCCCTAAAGTGAGCGGCGTTGGAACTGTACAGTTGCAACGGAGGCCCTGCTGGCCCAAGCGGGAGCAGATGTATCAGCGTGAGAGTCGCGTGGAGAGCTTCTTTGCTCCCGCTCCAACCTGCTTGCCCCGCCGCACTCGATTTGAGCCATCCAGGGTGTGAGTCGCTAACGCTCGTTCACTCTTCCCTCGTCTTCTCTTGCGTGTACCACCACGCGTATAAAGCAGCAGTCATGGTATGCGTCTCCCTTTCGGTTACCTCTCACACACTCTGACTCACGTCTCCTATCACAGTACTCTGACATGCTGAACGCTCAAGACGACCGCGATCGTGCCCCGCCACCCAGTAACGGGGACGGCCCGCGCGACCGCGACATGGACCGCGACCGCGAACGTGACCGCCCCCGTGAAGACGATCGCGAGCGTCGCCGTTCTCCTCCTCCTGAGCCTCGTCGCGGTGGTGGCGGCGGTGGTGGTGGTGGACCCAGGGGCAGAAACACGTTGGCTCCCCAGCCAACCAACGTCCTTGGCGTCTTTGGCCTGTCCGTCCGCACGGTGGAGAGAGATCTAGAGGACCTGTTCAATCAGTTTGGAACCGTGGAGAAAGTCACTATTGTCTATGATCAGCGCGTATGTGAATTTCTCTACCACCCTCCCAGCTAAAGTAACGGTTTTCAGCAGTCCGACCGCTCCCGTGGGTTTGGGTTTATCCGCATGGCTACCGTTGAGGACGCGACCAAGTGCATAGCCGAGCTGAACGGGAGGGATGTGAACGGGCGCAACATTCGCGTCGATTACTCCGTGACCGAGCGCGCGCACGACCCCACTCCCGGCAAGTATATGGGTGCGCCCGACCGCGAGCGCAGGCCCGGCGGGTACGACAGGGGCTTCGGCAGGGGCGACAGCTACAGGGGCGGCCGTGATCGGGACTTCGACCGCGACCGCGACTACCGTGATCGGGACAGAGACCGCGACTATAGGGACCGCGATCGCGACAGAGACTATGACCGCGACCGTGACTTCCGCCCTCGTGACCGCGAACGCGACTATGATAGGGACAAGGATCGCGACTTGGACCGTGATCGCGACTACCGCAGGCCGGAGCGGGTGGACCGCGAGTACGACGACCGCGAGCGCGTCGCGTACAAGGAGAAGGATCCCTATGGCCGTGAAGATAGGAGGAGGGACGACAGGAGTCGGAGCCCGAAGCGCTACTGAGCGTGTGCAGACCCCGATGGTTCCTATCTTTGTCCCCAAAATGTCCTTCACGGTATGAGGATCAAGACGTGCGGACCCTGGGAAGACGTTGGCAAGCCGGTGCCGGTGTGGTCGAGTTGTACCCAAGTTATGTTCCCAAGGTGCTCAAGTCTGCGGATCGCAACCAGAAGAGAACCTGTTTCCATCTATGTCAACCGCTCTCAAGTACTCTAGTTCTGAAGAAATGCCTATTCAAGAAAAGTTACGTGAAGACAGGAGGAAGTGACGTTGTAGAAGTTTATCTGGCCCACAAGCGTCCAAGTAATACAGCCCGATACCAAGCCTGGTCGTAAGTACTCTAATAGGTAACCCTGCTAACGTTTTGTGGCAGAGCGTGTGTACAGGCTCGAGTTCGCGCAGTCTGAAACAGATGCAATACAGCCATTCCTTCGGCGAACAAGTGCGACAGCGCTCTGGACCCGGGTGACGTCGAAACCGTGGGTCCACGCTTAGGCCACCACGCCCGCGAGCCATTCATACAAAAGAGTTGGAATCATTCACTCCTACAAGCTCCAGCATCAATTGCACCCATGCGAATCATTGTCCACTCGAGATACTGGACTCGTATCAGCAGCACCCGCCCTTCTGGTCTCGTGGTATCCAGAGTCCTTGGCAACTCAATTTTCGCCAGCTTCCATCGAACAAGCTTCGTTCTGGGTCAGGTGCCCAACCCAAGTCCCGTCTGGATGCTACGCTCGCTAGAGCAGGATTTATAGGTATGTGTTGTCGCGTACAACCTTCTATAGCAGTCAGTCCAAGCATAGTCACACTAATGGATTAACTGATCAAAATGACCTCATCGGCGCCGAGGGTGTGCGTGCATGTGTTTGGGGCACCGGAAGAGCGAGGTAAATAGCACAGCCGCTGGAGGTTTTGCGCGATATGATGACCTGCGAGAGCGCGTCAAATCGGTATCATATTTCGCATTGTCCCTGCCAGCGCGGTGGGCCGTATTTGTCCGCTGGGCGGGCCGGGAGAAGGCGTTACCCGTGCTCATTCAACCCGTGAGAGGGCCGAGGCTTTGTATCAGGGCGGGGTACGGTGGACACGAGCTGCCAGGATGGTTTTCGTGGGCTCGCCCCGGTCTCAGACCCTTTACCCTCGCCCCGTGGATCCCGCGGACGCGTCGGGGTCAAGTCGGAGCTCCTGGTAAGTACCTTCTATCTAAGGTTCTTGCCATAAGTTGCCCGCTTGCCCCCCCCCCCAATGTCTACGAAGTCATACGATGGCATGACGAAAGGCGAGCGCGATGTATACGATTCCGACAAGAGGGAGAGCGAAAAGAAGGAGCAAGAGGGTGACCAGGGAATATAACGAGTTGTGAAACACGTCTCACTTCTTTCCAGCGCTGCCTTACCGCTGGACATAGGAGCTGAGCGAGGTCTCTATCGCTCTCCCCGTGCCTACAGGGACACGGGGCAAACATCTTCGCGTCAAGATACAGAAGAAGTTCCTGACCGTTGCCCTGAAGGGGACCCCTCCAGTCATGGAAGGCGACCTTTGTAAGGAAATCAAGGTGGAGGATAGCACTTGGACAGTCGGTGTTGTGTCCTGTCAAGGTGCCAACGGCTGAGGTGCTGACATCGGCCGCAGAGGATCAGTCAATGCTCTGCATTCATCTTGAGAAGCTGAACAAGATGCAGTGGTGGGAGAATGTGCTCACGCACCACCCAAAGATCGACACCACCAAGATCCAGCCGGAGAATAGCAAGCTATCAGATCTGGATGGGGAGACTCGGTGAGTCGGCTCCCTTTACCTGCGGGCTCGCAGCTTCTAACGAGAGGATTCTCAGAGGTATGGTTGAGAAGATGATGGTACCTTGGCTATCCTCAGTCGTCTTAGGCATACTCACCAGACCCCCGTTTAGTTCGACCAACAGCAGAAAGTGAGCGTCCTCTTTCGATAGAGTGCCTGGCCCATCTAATGCCTTTACAGCAAATGCGCAAACCGACTTCGGACGAGGCGAAGAAGGCGGAGGTATGCACGCATGGAATATATGCCGGTGATTCATGATACTCATGAGGAATGCAAAGGCGCTGAAGAAGTTTCAAGCTGCGCATCCAGAGATGGACTTTTCTCAAGCCAAGCTCAACTAGTTCAACATGGCGGTCATGTCTATCCCCCCGAGCGACCACCACTCAAGCCGACAATGTCGGCTTACCTCACTGCTTTCATCTTGATTCCTTTGTAATATCTTCGAGTTATACAGTACTACTGTCAACCATACGCAGTCGATATTGCTTCGTCCTGGCCCCGCCTTCTAAGATGAAGATCCTGTGCGACACGGCTGACCGACCGTGGGTGTGCTGGGGTCGTGCCTCTTTGATCTCTCCGCCTTTCTTTGCTATCGAACGAGCTTTGCAACATCTGGATGCTGTGTGGACGGTCTCATAAACAGGTCTCAGACGGATATGCTGTTGGATGACACAGCTGGTCAACGGCTTTGATCAACAGGTCATCTTGTCCAGTGGATGCCTTTCCTTGTTTCCACGCTCACCCCGGATCGGCTAAGGATGCCTATCCCCTTTGGTAGGGTGGTAGTGCTGGTCGACTGACCAGCATGAGAATCGTTTACGTAGGGTGGTATGCGTTGGTCGACACTCGACCAGCGCTTAAATCATCATTGCATGGTATCTATCAGTACAGGCATCGCGTGCGCAGGTATAATCTACACTACTATATGAAGGGGGTCTATGAAACCGCCGCCTCAGCATCCTGATGCACCCCAACGAGATCCATGAACCGTGCGAAGTGATTGAAGCCCAAGAACTTCAGCACGGCGAGGAGACCTGCAGAGCGTCAGCGCGGCGAGCTCGAAGAAGACGAGCGCTTACCGATCACGAGCAGCCCCTTGATGGCGACCGGTCCGTACTTGATCGACCATCGCTTGAGGACCTTCCAGAACGTCTTCGCCTGGACCTTCGTCCACTCCTTCGTCAGCTTCTTGCGGTAGGCGAAGCGGCAGCGGGCGTTGTCCCACTTTTTGCTGAGGCGACTCTTGGGGCGGGAAGCCTTCGAACGGCGAGCTCCGATCCCACGGCCGGTGTCGAACGCGTCGTCGAGCTCGCCCTGCATGCGTAACAGCAGGCCAGCGGCGATCTCGTTCACCCGCTCTTCGTGCGCCTGCTCCTCCTCGATGAACCCGGCCTTCATCCCGAGGTTCAGCTGGCGGATCTTCTCCTTGTTGAACTCCTCGGGCTCCATTTTGTCGATGTCCTTCTTCGGCACGCGTTCGGCGTGCACAAGCGCGAGCAGGTCGACGCGTTGTGCATCACCAGCAGCGGCGGCGCCAGCAGCAGGCGCAGTCCCAGACCCAGCAGTAGCACCAGCAGCCACGCCCGCAGCAGCAGCCGTCACCCCACAAGCAGCCTCAGCCCCCCCGGCCGCAGCAGTCGTCGCCTTCGCAGCAGCATCAGCCGGAGCGGAAGGCCGAGCAGCAACAGCAGCAGGCGAGGACTCGGCCTGCTGGTCGTCGTCGTCCTCGAGATCTTCAGGAGCCGCCAGAGCGCGCTCCTGATCTTCCTCCTCTTTGCTCTGGGAAGGAAGTTAGTATAGAATTAATGAAGTGTTGGTCGACTCGACCAACACTATCACCCTACCGCTGCCGTAGCGCAGCGGCAGGCACTGACTCACCTCACAGAGCGCCTTGTACAGCGCGTACACCTCCTCCGCCGTGAGCTTCGCCTGCTTCACCTGCATCGCAGCCGCAATCCCAGCGGCTATCATCCTCGCCTGCCTCAGGAGCTCCGCCTCCTTTTCCTCGCTCGTCCCAGCCGCAGACTGTGCAATCGCCTTCCCCTTCTCCTTCCCCTTCGCTGACGCGTTCTCCATCAGTCTGCTGAACAGCGCGGTGACCGACGTGGGTCCGTCCTCGCTCTCAGCCTGTGCCTTCTCCAGCTCGATACTGGCCTTCTCGCGCTCGACCTTCGCCTTGCCGTACTCCACCGCTGCCTTCGCGGTCTCGACGAAGGTCTTCGTCACCTCGAGGCCGACCTTGAGGGCGCTGAAGCCGGCGCCGGGACTGTCGGACGAGGAGGAGAGGGCGGAGTGCGTCAGATCCGGAGAGAAGATGGGGGAGAGGTCGGTCGAGCCATCGTCAAACTCGTAAGCATCCATTGTCGAAGGAGATGGTTGTTGCCAGTTGAGAGTGGGGGACAAGAGAGCACGGCGAAGGGAGCGTCTATGTCCGGGCGAAAGGGGAAACTGCTTCCGCCCCTATCCCGCATTAAGTCATCGCCTCTTTGGGAATCGTACCGCCCACGATGCTCAGGATCAGCGATTTCCGGGGCGAATCACGTCGCCTGTGTGGCGAAGTCGGTAGGGTGATAGTGTTGGGCGACACGAGGCGGTCGCCAGCGCAGCCACGGCGCAATGAGCATTGCCCGAGCAATGACGGGCCGATTTCGATGCGACCAATGCTGAAAGAGTGTCGATACCATTGTAGACGGTTGAAGAACTCTTGTGCAGAGAGAGATGAGAACCTGGAGCAGATCCAAGCGATGATCTGGTCGACGAAGGCGTGGTTGATTGACCACGCCCAAATCGATGTCAGGGTCCTTATCCGGACCATCGGCGGCAGCGGTGTGTACCGAGTGTGCATCCGGATTATCTTATGTCCGTGCCCGCCCTGAGGGGCTTGCTCATCGCCTCCAAGTCCCTCCTCGCCGTGTGACTCTAACGACCATCGTCGTCCTCTGCTGAAAGTATTGCTCTGCAAATCAACCCTCAACTAACCTACACAACTGTAAGTGTTTCTTCTCTTTCCTTCCCTTAACTGCTTAATAGCTAACATCTCTTCTAGGAGATCAGTTACTCTCCTAGTGATGCCGAAGAAGAAGGGAGGTGGTCGTGTCTCCTCACCATGGTCGGTGTGGGAGTTCAGCCCCAGGGAGAAGTGGGGTATTGGTGCGCACTTGTTCACCATGTATACCTCTAACTTACTCACCTTCTGCTTAGATCCCATCGCCGATCTTCCTGCGCACGGACGAGTAAGCCCCGAAGGAGCGAAGGACGACCTCGTTCGGGGCGAAGTCAACGTCGTCAACGATCGATCCACTGTCGATCAACGTTCTCACCCTACGAGCCTCGCTCTTCGCCTGTGGAAGAGCTCGGTCACTACAATCTTGACCGCCCCTGTCATTGCCGCCAGCTCTGCGGTGCCTCTCGGCCAACGCTATCACCCTGATTCGGACCTCGCTCGACGCCTTCGGTCGAGCCCGGACACCACAACCGTGTCCACCCCTGCCAGCCCTGCCAGTTCTGCAGTGCTTGTCGGCCAACGCTATCACCCTACCAACGCTGATCGCCTGCGGATCGGCCCGGACACCACAACCGTGTCCACCCCTGCCAGCCCTGCCAGTTCTGCAGTGCTTGTCGGCCAACGCTATCACCCTACCAACGCTGATCGCCTGCGGATCGGCCCGGACACCACAACCGTGTCCACCCCTGCCAGCCCTGCCAGTTCTGCAGTGCTTGTCGGCCAACGCTATCACCCTACTGACTCGGACTTCGCCTCTCGCCTTCGGTCGAGCCCGGACACCACAACCGTGTCCACCCCTGCCAGCCCTGCCAGTTCTGCAGTGCTTGTCGGCCAACGCTATCACCCTACCAACGCTGATCGCCTGCGGATCGGCCCGGACACCACACCCGTGTCCACCCCCACCTCGGCCACCGCCAGCTCTGCGGATGCCGACCCCAGCCATGCATCCACCCCCTCGATGTCCATCACCCACTCTGCCCCAACAGCTGCTGCTGTGGCACAGTCTGCTGCGATCGATGACCCACCCGTTGGCCCTGCTCCGGCTTCAAGCCGCGACGCCGTCGTCGAGAACGACAATAATATTGTCATCGACGTTTTCGAGCCCGAGCGCGCCAATGGGGACGCATCCAACCCATCCGAGGAACCTGACTTTGATCCTCCTGCCTACGACCAATATGATACCCCCCAAGGAGCCGAAGCGTACGAGTCCCGCGTGAGTACGCCAGTCCTGGTCACTGTCCGCCTCGAAGACGACTCCGGCTCCGACAACGACCAACCACTCCCCTTGTACTGCCGGTACCCGAAGGTGCTCCTCCCGCCTTTGTACTCGCCTCCCAGGAAGAGGAGGGCCCCTGCTGCTGCCCCTGCTGATGCTGTCTCCACTGAAGCTGTCCCTGCTGCTACTGTCCCTGCTCCTCCTCAGCGCAGCATCGCCGAGATGAGCTTCGAAGAGCTCCAAGCCGTCATCAAGGCCAACGCTCGCCTCAAGTTTAATGCCGACTTGGTCAAGTACCACATACCTCCTCTCCCCCCCATCAACTCCAGCGACATTCTGGCAGGAACCAGTGGCGTCGTCGTCGGCCCCGCTTAACCCCCTTTGCCTTCTCCGTCCATTTATGCTCCCACGTCTCTTCTCCCATCCATCTCACCCTCCCAGTACGCCAGAATGGGACCTCGTTGCAGCTCCCTTCCCACGCTCTTTCTTTGTAGTCCGCCTGTGATGTTGTATCTACCTAACTTAATACATTCGTTGATGGGCATGTACGACTGTGGCCATGACCGACGTGCGCGAACATGTCCGGTCTTCGGTCGCGGTAGCCCTCCCACCTACGGCACCCCCACCTGGCCGATCATGGTCGACCAAGATCGACCAAGCCCGTGGCTCCTGTCTAGCATGGCCGACCGTGTGCGGATCTGCCAGTACCACTTGGCCCGTACCCCAATTTGCCTCCGCAGTCGCCATATGGGTCCTGACCGACCCGTCGCCCACACTGCATTCATACCTTCGTTTCTCACCACCATCCCACACACTCGGAAGGAAGACAAGTACATCTCCTCCAACTGTAACAAATACCACTGCCATATTACCATACCCCGCTCCTCGACTACCCCTTTATCTTCTCCTCTGCTTTCCTCATCATCACCGGTTCCTTCATTCGTTCTTCGCTGTGCTCTGACTTCATCGCTACCCATGGCCAACGCCCCTCCTCGTCCTCCTGCCGCACCTTCGGCTCGTTTTCGCTTTGATGTCAGCGACCCGATTCGCGCGTACAATGTCCGCTCTGTTTCTAACTTGGCAACTCCCCACCCTGGCTGACGCTGGGGTCCAGGACGGCGAGCTTTCCGGCGTCGACGAGAGCGATATTCACGGGCTGGGCGCCTCGCAACTGTCCGAAGCAGTGAGTATTGCACCTATATGCGCCTTCACTCTCTCATCCCCTATGCTGACCACTGAGTGTCTGTAGAGCACGCAATCTTCTAACTCAGTCTGCACCCCACGTCTCTTCTCCACCCTCTGTCCGTACTCACATTTCCTCGATCGCAGAATGATCTTGTTCCCTCCCAACTCGCCATTCCCGATTACGAGCTCATTGCCGACCTCATGAACGCCGCTCAGTCGGCTTATCGTCGCCATCAGCAGGTCGATCCGTCGGCGTCCCCTCTTTTCGACCCGGACCACATTACAGACACTATGCGGGCTCTTCATGAGCTCGCACGAAACACGGATTCATTCTCGTTCCGTGACATCGTCAGTACCGATCCAGATCGCGCAACGTTCGCCTACGTGGCGCACACCACCGCCAACTCATCCGCTACCAATATCATCAATGCTCTTGACCGGCAGAATCACGATCTACGTATCCAGCTGCGTACCGCGCGACTCAGCATCACCCAGCTTACCTCCGACAACGCCGCACTGCAGCAGCAGATCACCGACGCATCAGCACAACATGATGTCGATCAGGATCAGGTGCGCGATCTTGGGGAACAACTATCTGAATCCCGTCGACTCGTCGCCACTCTCCTAGCGGATGCTCAACAGAACGAAGTTCGTTTGCGGGAAATGCAGGAGGCGGCGGTCCGCACCGCCGGAACCGTCAATGAGTTGCTCGCCGTCACCCAGGAGCGCGACGCAGCGCAAGCTCTTATTCGAGACATTCAAGCATTGATTAACCGGTGCAACTAACCCGCTTCCAGCTACTCACTCCTCGTTTGATGTTCTTCGTCTCTGCCCATCGTTTGACCTTGCTAGAGCAAGCCCTCGGTCCGTGTTTCCATTCTTTTCCTTGCTTCTGTCTGTCTGTCTTTACGGCTTGCAATGCCTTCTGATTTCTCTCGTCCGTCCACACTGCCGCACTGTCGGCGCATGCAAACGCCACTGCATGGGTCGCGTCGCAACCTACTACCTTCTGTATTTGTAGTCCACACAAGGATGTCTAATTCATACGCTCGTTTGTCCCCATCGGATGCATCGGTCCGCTCGCGCTGCACCCATTATACTACCTAAATCTGTGTCCCTTTCCTATTCCTATCGCTTTAGTCCCTCCCCGCTCCGTCCTCTCTGCGGTCATTTATCCTCCTGGTTTCTTGTCAACCAACACTATCACCCTACATATACTGGTAATACTCCATTGAGGCCTCCTCGTCCTCCAAGTCCCTTGTGAGCCGCACGACCCACCCGCACTTTCCCAACACTCCCCGCCGGTTCGACCAAGCCGTTCTGCACGCCGCAGTCCCGCAAACAGCGCAGTCTCGCTTTTGGACCATCTGCTTGTACGATTCCATCGCTGTTCTTCCATAACTCATTCCCATTCCATTCGACTTTGAATACCACCCGCTCTTAGGCCGATGCCTCCGTGCATTCCTCGTCTTCCCTTTTCTGCACTAACACGAAGCTCTCGGTTGCATTCGCCCTTGGTGCACTCCCCCATGGCACCTGATCACGACTAGCTCTCCTGCGGCTGCCTCCTACTCCCAGATCGATGCCACCACCTTCGCTTACACCTTCGCCTCTCGCGAGCCCCCGATCGGGCACTTCCGAATGTGGCCTGTGGCTCTACCTCTTCTATCAGCATTCACGAAGAACCGCGCTTCATCGGTCTAGTCCTACCTGTCCTCTGAGCCCATCGGCCGGACTGGATGCTGTCCATCCCACATGGATTTCTTGCAGGGGATTCGCTTCTTGAGTCCCCTCGCTGCGTCCCGTCATTTCCGCTCCTGGATCAGTCGCTCGGAACTCGGTCGGCCGGCTCCCCTCCTGCTCTATTTTGAGTGCTGATTCTGCTATTGCAAGCGCGTATTCCTTTACCCCTTCATATGTGCGCGTCGGCTGTAGGTCTTCGACCGGCGACTCGCCAGGTTTGTTCGTTGCACGTTGCGTGGGTGGCCGCTCATTCTTACAAGTTAGTTTCCGCTTCGGCCCAAAGTAAGTGCGATCTCTTACTGAGTTGGACAAGAGGGCGCCCTCAGTGCGAGCGCGTCTCTTTTTTGGCGCTCCTTTTCCGCGATCAGCCATCAATGGTTGCGCATACACCATCGGCCCTTGCAACGCAGTCAGCTACATCCCGGTAGCACCAGCTAAGCCAGGTACTCACCCAATACTGGAAAGATGTCTCCTTCTCCGACAACCCCAAACACAATCCACTGACGCCCGTCGTCCATCAGTGCGCGCCACGGCCACTGCCATTATCGCAACTTACTATCATCCCAGCCTCTAGCACATCCACTTCTACGATCACTGTCGAACCTGGTCTGTACACGCCGGCGAACACACTCCTTCCCGTTAGGGGTACCTTGAGCAGCACACCGCTGGCTGGTAAACCATCCCCTCGCGTGGTCGTGAAAGTGAGAGTCTGTTGGGATCAATCAGGATAAGATGGACCAGCGGCACAAAACCACGTCACGCACAGTTTTCCCCGAGTGGGGCACCATCACGCGCGCGTAAGCAGTCGTTCCCGGGCTGTAAACGCCCGCCCAGACACTCCGCCCCACCAACGAAACCACTACGTTCCTTGACTGATCCCAAGTCAGCTCTCGTGACCCGGCGTGATCGCCGCGCGTACCCATTCCTTGACGCCTTCAGCTAGCAGCGCTCTACCTCCTCCCACTTCGCCTGCTAACCGGCCTCGTTTGCGCTTCCTCCCGTTGCTCTGCCCGATTTTGGGAGGATCCCAGGGAGCAGCGTACACCATCGGCCCTGTTGAACCATATCTATAAGATGCTCGTCCCTCACATCCGCTTTGGACGGCTCACCTAACAGCGGAAAGCCGTCCTCCTCCTCGATGACCACAAACATGACCCACTGCGTCGGCGTCAGTCGCACCCGGCGCGGCAGGCGAGGACGTGAGACTACCCACTATGGGACCCGCCTCCAGGACTTCCACTTCCACAATCACTGTCTTTCCCGGTCGGTACACTCCCGCGAAGATGCTACTCCCCATCAGCGGCACTCGCAACCACTCTACAGCCGTAGGCTCGTTTGCACAGTTCGTCGTGGAAAACGTCACGGTCTGTTTGGGTTCAATCAGCGGTCCTCTCGTGGAATCCACAGCCCAAACGCGCACCGTCAACCCGGGCGCAGGTACCATGACGCGCACGTATGCAGTAGTGCCTGGGGTGTGGATCCCCGCCCACACACTCTCGCCATCCAGCTCTAGTACGACATTCCTTGATACATTGTTAGATAGCATAGTTGCCGGTCGTGTAATGACTGTTGTCACGGGGTCGAACACAGGCCCACGGTTAAGTGATTACTAGGGATCCTCCTCCATTATGCTCCCGACGCGCGAAACGCCCTTTCGTGATTCCTTGCCCGTTCGGTCCCCTATTCATCCATCGTACCCACCCCCAACCATCTGCCTGCCGAGTCCTCCCGCCGCTCGGTGTTTGTCAACCAGCGCGTTACCACCGTGCATCGACGGAGCACCAGTCCGCCCGCCTTTCGACTCCAGCGCACTCCTGGATAGCTCAGCTGCCCGGACTGACTCCCATACGGCAAAGCTTTCAGGGTGCGGAATGGCCTGAGCTAGTCTGCTTGGTCGCGTCGGGACCTACGGTCACAGTCCTGGCCATAGAGGGAGTCAGCCCTCGTGTACGGACGTGTGCGAACGCGCTCGGGGGCCGTGGAGACGTGACGGGATCGGGGACGAATCTTGATGTCCGATCGTGTGCCCCGCACATACGCCGTGCCGTGGCCGATTCGACGGCCGCGAGTGTCGGTGTCCAGCCGGGTCCGACGCCTTCCCAGCCGGCGATCCAAGGTCGCATCTATTCAATCCGTCCCTACGACCACGCTCAGTCCTCGCCTTCAGTCGGGTGTTCCCGCTTTCCTACCAACTCAGCCTGCGGAGTCCTCCGCGCGCCCGCTCTTGGTCCACCAACGCTATCACCCTACAGGAATACCGCCCCACCTCTGCGACCTCTTCCCCCTCCTTCTCATATGTGACCCGCCTAGCGCATCGCCTACTCCCACCCCGTGAAACCCTCAAGGCATGCAGTGCTGTGAGCGATTCGGTTGGGATATGTCCGGCGCTTACGGTCACTGACCTGACAACAGAGCGGAGTGAGCCGTCGTGTCCGGCAGTGTGCGAACGCGCTCCCGGCCCGTGGAGGCGGCACTGCGCCGGCAAGGCATCCTTATGTCCGATTGTGTGCGCGGCACATACGCCCTGTGCCGTGCCGCGGCCCAATGGACCCACGCGGGTGTCGGTGTCCAGCCGTGTCCGAAATCTTGCAGGGTGGCGATTGAAGGTCGAATGCATTGGATCCGTCCCTACGACAACGCTCAGTCCTCGCCTTCAGTCGGGTTTCGCCGCTTTCCTACCAACTCAGCCTGCCCAGTCCTTCGCGCGCCCGCTCTTGGTCCACCAACGCTATCACCCCACCCTACAGGAATCCAGCTCCGCCGCTGTGAAACCCTCAAGGCATGCAGTGCTGTGAGCGATTTGGTTGGGATATGTCCGCCGCTTACAGTCACTGACCTGACAACAGAGCGGAGTGAGCCGTCGTGTCCGGCCGGGTGCGAACGCGCTCCGGGCCCGGGGAGGCGGCACTGCGCCCGGAAGGCAACCTTATGTCCGATTGTGTGCGCGGCACATACGGGCCGTGGCCCAATAGACCCACGCGACTGTCGGTGTCCAGCCGTGTCCGACGTCTTCCCAGGCGGCAACTGAAGGTCGATTCCATGGGACGCCTGGGGCGGCTTCGCCCGTCTACTGCCCCCACTATCGTGTTGTTGTCATTGTCGAACCGTAATTATGTACCTAATCCCATTCACTCAGCGTTACTGCGAGTCAGTATCGGCAGTGGGAGCCGGCGCCAGCCTAAATCCGTCAAATCGCACGACCCATTCTCTATCGATGACTTGATGCGTTTGCGCGAACCTCGCCTCCGCCTGCGACCCCACGGGAGGGCGGTAGACCCGTTGCATCGCCTCCCAAGCTCGAATTACGGTGGGTCGCAGGCCGCGTTCGAGCCGATCACGCAAGTCGTAGATATTGCTCAGATTGAGCCAACCTGGTGCTTCTTCCAGCAGGCACAACGCGACCGCCATGGATCCCAACACCAAGCCCGGCCCCCCGGAAAGATCGATCCAGTCTGAGTCAACGAGCTCTTTGTTGAGGCGGCGGCACTCCGTGAGGACCGCCTCCCCAATCCAATCGGATAGGACGTCTTCCTCATGTTCTTCCATCGCCGCTTGGTGAGACTTTACAAACTCAAAGTTGGTGGCGAGCTTGTGGTAACGTGTGCGGCCATGGTCTGCGCTGTGCGTCGCCGCAACCCAATCGTCCATCACCTTGTGCGGGCGTATGCCACACAATATCGAGGCGCATTCAGATGTCCATGCGTTTAGCCGGTCCCTCAAGGGGCTCGTGGGCGGATCGGACGTCACCGAGCCTGGATAGCATATCTTCATCAGCTGCAGTATGGCAATGGTTAGCGGTTGTTGTCCATGGCCAACGCTACCTCTTAGCTTACCTTGGTCTTTGCGGTGATTTCGTGCCAATGAGCCTTTTCGCACTCCGAAAAGCTTGCCTTGAACGTGATGGGGTGCGGCGTCGGTGTCGTACCCCATTTGATGAAGTCGCACCACTTCAGCTCGACTTGTGATCCGCCAGTATCTATGGACAGGACCTCTGCGGGGGCGTACCACACTTGGTCTGGGAGGGCAAATATCCGTATATCATGCAGCGGCGGCCTGCGTGCGGACGGTACGTCAGTACCCACGGCCCGGTGGCACCTAGAAAGGAGAAGACATACGGCTCACAAGGATCTGCTTCTTGAATCGACATCCCGGCGCCAGTCACAAGGATCTGAACTGGAGCCGGAGGCGCGTCTAGGATCCGTGGATCTTCTATATCCATAGCGTTCACCTCCGTCACCAAGCCGTCCGCATCCTTGTACCGCTGCGGCGACGTCCCCATTGAGCCATAAGGCCGTCGCACAGCTTCGTCGGCACTGAGTTAACCTCCTCGTCAGGGCTCTCTCCACACAGATTATAGATTGGACGCATACAACGTCCGCAGTCCCTCGAATCCCAAGTGGCGGCAGATGTCATTACACTGATGTTGTGCATGAAACTGCTCGATGCCTTCCGGTCCCGCGTCACCAAGACCGCTGTCTCCTGACATGCTGCCCGACATGCCGTCAGCACCATGTGGATGCCCGCAAGAAGCTTGCTGTCTTGCTTACGTGTGAGTCTGTATGTCGAACAAAACCACCGGCATTTTCGTGGGCAGCCCCGCGAAAGGGTTGCGTCGGTATATTCCTAGGAGTTCCGTCAGCCGCGGGTCACGTAGATGACTGCTATGCACCGTTGGTTTACCTTGAAGGTCCACCAAAACCAATGTACCCATTGATTGTAGGTGTGAGAAATGGGCGAACGCGTCAACCGTGCATCCTGCCCGATCCGACACTCCATGCTGGCCGGCGACGTCCGTGCCGGAGAACTTCACAGGTGGGTCGGTTCCGAGGAATGGCTCCACCAGCCAAGCCCGGCCGACTTCGGGAGGAATCGCCACTTTGTACAGAGTAGACGGCGCGATCTCCAATGCTAGAAGGTTGGCAGTCAACATCTTGAACCGGGCGGGCAAGATTTTCTCACGGTAGGCTACCACCTGTAAGGCCTTACAGCGCTCCATAAACGCTACTAGAATATCCCGGGCTTGCTCCACTCGCACTGCCTCTTGTTGCAGATGAGTCCAGTTCGCTAAAAGAGAAGGTGGGTCTCCAGTAGCATCGACGAAAAGTTCTTTGGCCGCATACGAATATCCCGAGGTCGGATCGTCGTGCTTCTTCCGCAGCTGCCATCATGTCAGTCAAAGCGTCCCAGAAGATCAAGCCTAGCCTTGCCTTAAAAGCGTGCTTGGACGTCCCTCGAGCAAACGCAGGAAGGCGCAATTGCACATCGAAGGGGTGGGGCTGCCTTTTGCAGAGCATTCCCTGCCCATCGACGGGATCTAGTTCAATCCCCCACTCATCCACCGTAAAGGTTCTGCTCTGGGCAATGGAAGAAGGGTATGCTCGCGGTGGGCGGTTGATTGATAGTTTCGATGCCATAGTGGACCTGAAGGGGGCGACGGGCGGAGGCAGGAGCCTCCCCCCGCTGTTTGAGACGCCCCGTGGTCGACCCGGAGACCGCCGCGCATATGGGGGAGACGGGTGAATTTGTCCGGGATGCTGTTTGGACATATGTTGGACCGAGCCTTCCGCGTCGCGTGATCCCCCCCTCGATCGGGGTGAGGGAGTATTCGGGCGGCGCACGCGTGGGGGTGAATCCAACGCACTCTCCATCCCTTCGTCGAATGGAAGCCGCTCGTCGACCTGGTGAATGACGCATTGGTCAAGTTCTATACCCATCCCATGCACGGACGGACGCTCACATATTGGTCGCGATTCTTCTGGACTTGTAGCAAATCGCCGGGAAACCAGATACTGGCCTTCAAAGACAGCACCCTGGCTTTCAGGTCCTTCGAAGGGACATGCACATCACAAAATCGGGGGTGTGTGTACATTGTCCACAGGTCGTCCAATGTCCGGATTTCCGGACCTTCCATAAGATCGACCCCGCTGGCCAGGAGGTGGAATCGCGTCTCTTCCCTGAGCAATGTGTGTGAGGAGGTAAGTCGGTTCGTGATTGCAGGCACACTCACTTCACTATGCCGCATCTGAAGCGTAAGTCATCCTGGGCCTTCGAGTCCAGTGCATCGATGAATGCAGCGCGAATCTTAGCCCAGCTTGTCGTCGTTTCACAGAATTCCAGCATTACCCAATGCAGAAGCTGGCGCTGAGGCATCCTCAGTGCACCCGCGACCTGAAGCAGGAGTGGGAAAGGAGTTTGCACTGCAACACCCGATCATATAACACATACCTTCACTTGCAACTGCCGGAGCTTAAGTGTCTTCAACGGTCCTGCCACGCTGGGGACAATGGATGTCCCGAGCGCCGCACGCCCTCGGGGTACCTGCCGACGCTCAACCAGTCTGGCGATGGCTTGCTGGGAGCGGCGTTCTCTCTGAGACGTCCAATTAGCTTTCCTCTGGGAAGACGATTCTGCAGAATGCGCTTACCTCCGCACTATATGGGTCCGACAGATTCGGTCTCTCGTGTTCTTGAACTTGGGTGGGGGAAACAGAGGTACCTGACATATGGCAGAAATTAGACAATGCTCAGTGGAAGATGTACCAGGAGAGAGTGGTTGGACGTACGATGGTCGCGTGTGTACGCCTTGCAGGCGTCACAGAGGGAGTTGGCTGGTAGCGCAGGATAGTGCCCATTGCAACCCCAGCACTTTCCGGACGTGGGAGGTGGCTCCGGAGATCCGTGCGGGACGCAAGCGCCGCAGTGACTGCCGGTCATGAAAGGGAAGGTTTGGTTACAGCCCTGACATGCCTTGTTGGGAGGCATGTTGGAAGGGTCGATCGACTACCTCGCAGAACGGTCAACGTTGTGCTCAGCAGCAGTGCAGAATTGGGCGGTTCGTATCTTATAGCAAGGCGAGACGTGGCGGTTTGGGGAGGGGACTGTGCCCTCCGGAGCAACACCGCCGAGGTCTTACATTCATGGAAGGTCCAGTCCCCATAGACTCCAAGATATATCCAGTCACCTTGCTGTACAACGAGGGATGTCTTCCTCTCGGAACACCCGATCGGATAGAACTGTCAGGTTCCACATTGCCAGTCGAAGAGAAACGTCCGCAGAAGAGCGCGGGACCTTTACTGGCATGTTTTGATACGTTGTCAGGGCACGGAACCATATCTCGCGTCTAGAGAGCTCTTTTTGGTGCCGCCAAGCATCCTGGACGTGATCGCACACGGGAGTATAACACCCACACTGCCGAATCACATTTCGTTCCGTTGAACCATCCCGTGAACACTCTGTGTGGCTGCCATTGGTGGCATCATGGGTTGACTTGAATGAATCCGGCAAGGTTCCCCTGTTATGGCACACTAGTTTCTTTCCATGGAACTTTCGGAGGCGACACTGCATGTTATGTGACCGACGCTCCGGCGCTGCAGCCGCCGCAAACTACCACGAGGTTCATGATGACAGCTGTCATCCTCATGCCGTGCAACGTAGCAAGGCAAGCCTGGTAGTAGACATCTAGTTCCGTTCGTGGGCAAAGCGGTCCGCCTCCACGGACTATTGGTTTGGGGGTATGTAGACAGATCCCTTCAAACCTACCACGTCCAGGGCGGAAACATGGAAGAACCCCCGCCCCTGCGTTCGAACAACGCGAATAATACCCAAGGTATTAATCAATATGGTGTCTCACCTAGTGAGTTATCGGCCTGCTCTCTGCGAGCGCCGCAACGGATTAACGAGCGGGTTCAGTGGCAGGCTCCGATCTCGAGGAATTGCGTTCGATCCTCGCGAAAATGGTGCAAGAAGGGATGTCACGCCAGCAGATGGTACGCGAGCTAGAAGAAGTGCACTATATCACTATGAGGTGGGAGCCACGGTTTCGAAGTCTGGAACAGGCACTAATCAGGAATGAGAATAGCGTGCGCTCCTTGTATCGGTGGATGTCCAAACTGGATATCCCAACAGCGCGGCGTCCGCATCATACAGATGAGGAAGTGGGACAAGCCATCGTAGAGCTCGTGGAAGAAGATCTCGTTAATGCTTGGGGTACCCGTCGCATCCACCATAAGCTGAAGACTCAAAAGGGCATGCCAGACGCGAACAGGTGAGCATTTTCCAATCCCTCTTGGGTCGCCTTTGCAGTGCAATGGAGGTGAGGTATCAAGTGGATTTGTGCGCCAGTTTCTCGGGGTCCTAGATGCCGGCCATGCCCGCAATCGGCGTCCTCACAAGAAGCGCACTATTCATCACACAGCTCTGCTGTCCAAAGGTCCCAGCGAAGAATGGAGCGGTGACGGCCACGACAAGCTTACCCATCGTATGGACCTGCCCATATGGGGACTACGTGACAAAGCCACGAGACGTACCCTGGGGCTATGGGTTGTCCCGAACTCGCGTATCCTTGCCGTGCCTGCTACCCTTTTCCTGAAAGTCGTTCGTCAAGTCGGAGGTGAGCATCTGGAGTATGTGCGCTCCTGGCACCGCGTTTGACGTTTGCCAGGAGTCCCTCTACGAGTGACACTGGACAAAGGAACCGAGGGCGGTATGGTGGGGGCGCTCCAAGAGCTGCTGAGGTAGCGTCCCCACGATACCGCCTGGTCATACTCTTTCCCATGCTGGCATCTAGATCGGAATACGCCCCGGACATCAGTCGAGAAGCCCATCCCCCGTTCGTTCAAATCAAGTCGGTGTACAACATCACCATTGAGCGCTCGTGGCGATACCTGTACGAGCATGTCCTGCAATCAGTGTTAGTCGCTTGGGACATTGGGGTACAATCGGGAATTTATCATGAAGCTCTCCCGATGGAATAGTATGGACTTTTTTCTGGGTGGCATGAACGGCAGTGCTGATGGACATTTGCTCCACGCGGTAGCTCCGTAGCCAGGTGGCTTTGGGCAAGATTGGTCCAGCAGCTACTTGACGTATATGTGGACGAACGGAATTCCGCCCGGATTCGATGGCAAGATTCGGTACAGCTCCCGACAGGAGATTCACCCAACCAGTTTTGGTATCACCCGGCGGATTGGGGCATGCAGGACTGCATGATCCCGGTGCCTGAGGACCGGGTGGACCAGTTACTAACCCTGACTGCTCCGGCAGGCCTGTTTCAGTTTGTATCGGACGAGATGGAAGAGGTCTGCCGGCAGAGGTATACAGCCGTGGGATCCCCCCAGTTGACTCTACTCAATGTGTGGGAAGTGTACATGCGGATGTTAGATGGGGGGATTGTGCCTCCGGGCGGGTGAAAGAATCAAGGAATTACGGAGCTGGCTGTTTCATCGAGTAGGGTGATAGTGTTGGTCGCCAGACATCGCCTGTCGACGATCCACGCACGCATGGCCGCTACAAGGCTCAGGGGCGCCCACTATTCATGCTACACACCACGCAGTGCTCTCCCGCCGATAAGGATGATAGAAGTGGGCGGACCAGATGCACAGATACCTCCACCTCCCGGGCAAGGGCGTTCAGACCGACTGAGTTACAAACACCTTATAGCGGTGTGGTCCCCTCCACTCCCCCACGACTGGTCAGGGACAATAGAGGGCCTCAAGGCACGCGCTTGCCAAATTACATTTGTATTCATGACTCAGCAGACCCGGGCTTGGGTGACCTATTCCGAACGATAACACGCCGCCGATGCGGTTCTAAGCTAGTAAAAGATATCGGGATTTTCGTGCATGAGATCCACGACGGCCTTCAACATGCTGATGTCTAAAGGGACACATGAAGTCAGCGGGTCCACGTGGGGCTGCCAGGCGGAGAGAACACGAACCAAGGTTACATCCCCATTCAGTGTGTGTGACGAGTCGAACGGTAGAGGAAGCGGTGACACAGCCAATGACTTCGACGAAAGGGCCCTCCTCGCCAATAGGTTTAACGTAGTCCTGGGAGCAGCGTGCCCGCGGGGTTAGGATGCAATCGGGTTACGAGGAAACGGTACCCGCCTCCGGGACTTCAACGCCAACGATTCGTTCATCCACAGAGAGTGCAGTGAAGCGCGGGCGACTGACCTGTTTCCAATCAGTACAGTCATTGGGAAAGCAGGCCTGGAGGGCGCACGGGGACTTGGCGAAGGCGGAGTATAAGCCGCACATGGCGATTGCGGAAGTTCGGCAGCAGGGCACCATAAACCCACGGGGTAGGCAGAGGGAATGGCAAGCTGGGTGGGGCTGGGAATGGGAAAAGGGCCCCTGTGGCCGGGGGTAGCTCGGACCACTCCGCCCAGTCGGTGCCATACTCCCCACTGCTGTCGGGAGACAGAGATGGTAGAGGACGTCCTGCTGATCCCTGCCCCTCCCTGTTGACATCACTGCGAGGGATTCTCACTGGTATGCTGGGGGGGTGCAACGGCTGGTTAGGGGGAGTGGTAGCCACTTCCCTGGTGTGAGACGGAGCGGATGCTCGACGGGGACCAGGAATCACCGCCATTTGGCAGCGAAATAGGGAGACAGGTGAAGGTGAGTAGAATCTATGCAGTTGGGCCGGTGGCCAGGTAGCCTATGTATATTCCGTGGTGCCGTCCGTCACCTTGAAGGACGGACACAGTAGCCACTCCGAAACGGGCGCCGCGGGAGCGAAAATAGCGAGAGCAAGCGGCGGAAGCTGCACCAGTGCCTCGGAAGATTCCTTAGGACGCCGGATGCAACTGAACACGCACGGAAGATAAATAGTCAACAACAGTATTGAGTTTGGGAAAACGGTGGGAAAAACCGTCCTCCGAGATCGTCTCCGAGGGGGGACGCGAAGTTGGACGTGAGAAGATCGCTTGGTCGATCGGGGCGGACTTGGTCTAGGTGGAGGCTACGTGTCCGCGTGGCGACTTGCAGAACTGTGTAGTGGCCCATGTCAGCAGCTATTAGAGTGGCCCGACATGTCGGAACGGAGCATAGGACGGTGGCCAACAAGAAGCTTAGCCTTGTGCGGGCATGGCCGAGCGTGGCCGAGAGCGAGTGAAGGGAAGCACCAGACTGTCTCAGGCACAAGGTGTGTATCGGAGGACAGAGACATGGAAATAGGCGATGGAACATGGTCCCTGCAGGGCCCGGCAGCAACATGATAGAGTTGAGGTGTCTATGGACGGAACTAGGCAGGGAGATGCCTAAATCAATTTGCTTCCAGTTCGTCATCACGTGTCTTGCGAGGATACGCGGTCGGATGGGACACGCGTGACCCTTTGATTGAATACTTTGCTCTATCAACCATGGCAGCTACTCGTTTACTGGGCATGAGGAACGCAGAGCCGTTGAGGCCCATCGGGACCCCGCGCCAATCACGGCGCCGCTTGGCTTTGCTAGATAAGACCATGGAAGTGGTTTTATTATGGATGCGTTCACATGACGACGATGCGAAGATCGCCATACTGGCCTTCGCCACCGCAGGAACAGCGTTATTCCGCTCAGCAACGAGCGCCCGGTGGCATACGATCGGGGACGACGAACTGCGTACCCTGTTGAATCTGCGATGGGGGGCAATGACCAGTGGCAGCTGCGCGGAGGTAGGACATATATGCACCCAGGTCATCCGCGGATATGCTAACGCGTCCCAGAGAGACAGTCGGATTCAACAATATGCCCGACACGTGAGGGTAATGAAACTGTTGCCAAACGCCTTGGGGACGTCGCCGAATGGAGAACAGCCGTGGTGGCATGGGAGAATTGTCACCAAGGAGTGGTGTGCTCCCTTCGCCAATCTGGAGGCTCTCATCGTGCAGGTCGAACGACCGGGGGATCTCTTGTTGATTGCCGACTGGGTCTGCAACTCAGTGCGCGAAGCGGAAATTGTGGCGCACGTTGCTCCGGGCCGGAGCGAAGAGTGGGCGACCGCGGTGGGGACATTGATGCAGGCTCTACGCTATCGAGCAAGTCGACTGGAGATCCTCCACGTGGTAGGGGTCCCGAACATACCGACCGTTTTCCCCGATCTGCTCATCTCCGCGGTTCAGCGCCATCGAATGGTGTTGCTCGAGTTATACCTCGACGCCCACGCTCTCAACGAGCAAATGCTAGAGTTGCTCCGGACGTGCGTTGCACTGCAAGCGATTCAAGTAACCCAGCGAGGACCCTTCTTTCCAGTGCCAAGGAGGCAGAGCGCAGCATCTAGGCCAACAACGAAGGGTAACTCGCCCTATATGCTGGAGATGACGCTCAAGGGGGGGTTGTACATGATGCTTTCCATCCTGCAGGGAATGACGATCGAACCGAGCACTTTGCGCGTGCATTGCGAAGTGGGCCGTGAGAGCATATACTCAGCGCAACAGCTCTCTCACACGATCATGTCGACATTCCGCGACATCAGCGAGCTTTGCCTTGAGCTGGAACTGGAAGACGGTGTGGAGTCTCTCCCGATCGCTCTCCGATTATCCGATTTCGAGTGCCTCGGCAGCGCATTCCACTCTTTGAAGAGGCTACGCATCGTCTCCGATCTTCAGCAAGCGATGGTCGTGTGCGATAAAGATCTGCATATGTGGTTGACGCTGATGCCGGAACTCGAAGAATTGATCCTGATCTGGCCGGAGGAATTTGAGAGAATGGAAGAGCAGAGTCAACTGTACGACAAACAGCACCGCCGGGTGACGTTCCCTGGTATACTTCGATTGATACAACCGAAATCGAAACTTCGGCACTTGTACCTCGGCCACATCGACTTCCTTAGCCTAATGGAGCTGCCGGAAATATGGCCGGATGCGCCGCCATTGGAGCTGCAAACCCGGACGGCCGAGGTGGGATCGGTGTGGGAGACGGCGCTGGTGCTACAGCGGGTGCCTCACTACATCTCCATCGCCGTCGATGAAAGCCTGCAGTCCAACGTGGTGTCACAAGCTTTGCAGTATGTCAAGCAAGCGTACGAAGGGCGTGGGCGGTGCTAAGGGATCGTGGGTAATAGACAGTGAATTGTAGAGACGGGGCGCGGGAGTGGTGCGCGACGGGACGAGGACGTTTCGTGATAAATTGCATGAGGCCGATCAGGGACCATTGTCCGGATGGGTCCGAAAAAGGATGGCTATGCCCCAAGAAATGCAGTACGCTTTGCTCACGTTAGGGAGACCATGAAGAGAACAGGTCTTTGCGGTCTTATCGACAACGAGAAGGGTGTTGTTTGACGATAGGAAGTATAAGTATATCCGTGTTACTCATCGGCAAGTAGCTCATAGACGACGCCGGAAGGCGCTCCGGACACGCGAACAATGGCGCTGAGTGGCTGAGCCGATGGACCGGTTCTGGAGGGGATGAGACAATACAGGGACAGACTGGACCCCTAGAAGGCCGTTCTGGGCTATATGTGCGCTCCGGCCGAAAATCACTGTTCAAAAGGAAGCCTTTTCAGGCGTCTGGGGCGGTGAATAAGGGTGCAGTGGGTCCGGATGAGGCCGGAAGTCGCCCGCCGTGTGCAAGGAAGGTACTTAGTAGGGCTGCTGGTCCATTTGCTCCCGTAGGACTAGCACGTGATAGTATGAGATACGCGGTCGCAAGGCCGCGCTCATGGGGGTTGTCGCCTGGTTGCTTCGAAGTACCATTTCGTGGAGTATTGCAGGGATGGACGAACGAGCAATGGATATCACCGCGCCGACCAGGCCGAGTCGTGCCACGCTACGATATCGTCGACGACTCGCTCGGCTGGATCAAGCCATGGCGGTCGTGCTGCTGTGGATGCGTGATAATGACGACGAGGGAAGGAATACCATCGTCGTGTCATCGTACTCAAGCCCGGCGTTGTTTCGCTCGGCCATCAGTGCGAGATGGTATACGGTCGAGGACGATGATCTCCGCCGGATCTTCCGCCATCTGTCCGCTGAGCCCGCAAGCGGGCTGCACCCGAAGGTCAGACATATATGCGTCTTGGACAGGGGAGACATGCTGATATGGACCAGTTGGAGGCGCGAGGACAGCTATATGCCGACCATGTTAAAGTATTGAACCTGTCGGTGAACGCAGTGAAGAACGCGGTAGGGGAAGAACGAAAGCGGTGGAGCTGGCGTAGTGTTAGAAGCGAGTGGTTCACTCCGTTTCGCAATCTCGTAACCCTCATCGCGAAGGTCGACCGACCCGGCGATCTCCTTCTGATTTCGGATAACTGGATATGCACGAGTTTGAAAGAAGTCGAAATCATTGCCGACGCATGTCCCGACAAGAGTGAAGAGTGGAGGGACGCGGTACGAAAGCTGATGGAGAACCTACATGCCAGAGGGACGGGCGTTGAAATGTTGCACCTCGACGGCATCCCGACGATCCCGCTCGTATACCCGGATCTGCTCGCACTGGTGGTTCAACGTCAGAGACATCGACTGGTCGAACTGTGTATGGACGCGGGGGCGCTGAGTGACGAAATGCTGCATGTCCTCCGAACATGCGATGCGCTGGAAGTCCTGGGGGTCACCCAACGAGGACCTTTCTTTCCAGTGCCTCGAAGGAAGAAAAGCCCGCGCAAGCTGAGAAGCGAACTGCAGTGGGAATGTATGCTCGAGATGACTTTGAAGGGGAGCTTGTCTATGATTCTATCGATCCTGCAGGGCATGACCATTGAACCGAGTTTCTTACGTGTGCATTGCGCGCTGAACGCCGAAAGCATCTACTCCGCGCAGCAATTATCGCACACGATTGTCACAACATTTGGCGACCTGAAGC
Source organism: Calocera cornea HHB12733 (assembly GCA_001632435.1). Lineage (NCBI taxonomy): Eukaryota > Fungi > Basidiomycota > Dacrymycetes > Dacrymycetales > Dacrymycetaceae > Calocera > Calocera cornea. Next base: position 166,951 of record KV423933.1, on the reverse strand, counting down.
GGCTCTCGATTGAGTTAGATCTGGAAGAAAACGTCGAGTCACTGCCGATAGCTCTGCGATTGACTGATTTTGAGTGCTTGGGGAACTTCCGCGCATTAAAGAAGCTGTCCATCGTATCGAACCTTCACCAAGCCATGGTCGTATGCGATAGTGAACTGCAAACGTGGTTGACTGTAATGCGCGAGCTGGAAGAACTGACACTCATGTGGCCGGAAGAATACGAGCGACTGGAAGAAAAGAGTTCACAATACGACAAGCAACACCGACGCGTGACGTTCTCTGGTATACTTCGCTTGATGCAACCCCAATGGAAACTTCGGCATTTGTACTTGGGCCACGTCGACTTCAGAAGCTTGATGGAGGCGCCGCAGATCTTGCCAGAAGCTCCTCAGTTGGAGCTGCAAACCAGAACCGCCGAGGTGGGCAGCATTTGGGAGACAGCTCTCGTGTTGCAGCGATTGCCCCACTACATTTCGATCGGCATCGATGAAGGCGAACAGTCTAATGTTGTGTCGGCCGCTCTGCAATATGTCGCGCAAGCTTACGAGGGGCGTGAGATGTAGTAAGTACGGCTGGGCAACCATAAGAGGCGGCCTGAGGTGTTTTCCCAAACGAGTTGTGCTGTAGTAGTAATCACCCAATTCAATATAGTGCAACAAGTGTAGTGTGTGGAGGGTGGCGGCGGATATGATACTGGACGGGGGAGGTACAGTATCGAGCGGATGGTTGGGTCCGAGTCGGTCATCATGCTATTGGCGTACGCGTGCACAATACTGCAATGGAACTGCCGCAGAAGGGAATCGTCATGGGTTATGGAGTATTGCTTACTTTAGTACTGTTGTGATAGGGAGGTGCGCTGGGGTAGGGTGATAGTGCTGGCCGACACCTGGGCGGCCATAATAGATTCAGCGTCATGGGGAGGGCGGACGAGCCACGCTGGAGGGACGCCATGGCCTATGAGACGGAAGATGGAGCCTGGTACTGGCACGTTGGTTAGGGCCGAGCACAATTGATGCGGTCCGGTCATTGGGATTCAGGGTAAAGAAGTAGTAAGAGAACGTAGTGCTCAAGCTGGTCAAGCGGTGTGCAGGCCGGGAACGGGAAGGATGCTGGATGCGATGGCCCTGCTGCGATGCTAGCGACAGGGGAAATAGAACCAGGAGAGGGCGAAAATAGTCATAAGTATTGTACGGCGGGTACGTAAGTGCGGTGTACAAAGAAGAATAGTGTTATGCACGAACCATCCACCAAGCAGGGGATATAATATGGCACCAAGCAGCGTAAAGGAGGGGGATGATTTAAGCGACCGGCTTCTGTTTTCTGCGCCTCTGATCCAACTCAGCCTGCATGATAACACCCTCGGCTGGGGAGCGGGGTACAGTGAGTACCCTCCGCTTAATGCTGGGAAGGGCGTCAAGCAAGCCTCGAGGGAGTCCGTGCAACTGCAGAGTGGGGCAAGCGAGGGCGAGAACAGAGGCCAAGTGTGTCATGTTGGAGACACATGGGCAGCGAACAGTCAAGTGTTGCAACGGTGCCTTGAGGGCCGCAACAACGTCCGGCTTCGTAAAGTCAACGACAGAGAGCTCAACACATGCGAGGTACGGCATCCGACTGGAGGCAAGAAGGACTCCTTGCAAGGATATGTCCCTGAGGCGTATCAATCCACTAGGTTTGTAGTTAAAGGGATTTTGTCGCCAAACGAAAGTGAAGTCGCGGAGGTCGGGCCACTGAGTGGACAAGCTGGCGAGATCGGCATCGGAGAATTCGACGACAGCTTGTAAATGCACGTTGAGTGTAAACGAAATCAATCGACGGCAAGGGTAGAGGGGGACGATGTCGACCCATTTCACAACAAAGTCGGACTCGAGGTTCTCAGGCAAACCGAGCTGGATATTGCAGGACTGAAGCTGGGGAGCGAAGCGAGAGAGCGAGCAAGTGAGATGTTGCAAGGATGTAGAGTTGGGATCCAGAGAACAGTATATTTCAATATTCGGGGCGTAGTGGCCGAGAGCATCGAGAATGCGAATGCAGGTAGGAACGTCTCCATCGACTTTGAGACATTCGAGGGATGCGAAGGCAGAAGTGGACAATTGAGGCCAGGGTCCGGTACGAAGGATGTCGGGGAGAGACGTTGTATCGACGAGAGTCAGTCGCCGAAGACGTGAGTGAGCTGCCAGTTTGGTGAGAAGCTCGTGAGACAGGAACGCGGAAGGAAAGGTGAGGTGTGAGACTCGGGTCATAGTCGCGAGCACAGGACCAAACAGGGAGGGACACAGTGTGGTGACATTGTGGGATGTTCCCCCTCGCATTTCAAATTCCTGTAGCTGACTGGCTACCTTCCCGAGCTGAGTCGCCAGATGCGAAGAAGAAGTGGCCCAATAACGGGGACCAGGCATAATGCAGATGGTGAGCTTGCTGACGGCGGCGGTCATCAGGCGTTCGGATACGTCGAGATCACCGGCGGCATGAAGAGTAATGTCAATCTTAGGTGCGTTACGGAAGAGTGGGATATGCGGAAAGGTGAGCAGAATGTCGATGTATGCGTGCCTGAACCGCGCGGTAGTATCCCAGTCGACCATTGCGGCCTCTACGACACGGACGAGATCTGAGTAATAAAGGATCAACGCGAGAGTCTGAAAAATAGGGGATGAGCTAAGATAACGGAAAGAGAGCGTATTGTAAGATGAAGAGACGAACGGAGCGTGGTGGATAGCGGGGGTCGGCTATATGCTTGATGAGCGTATGCTTGTCAAGGGCCATTTGGGACAGTGCTCGGATATGATAGCTGGTGAGGGTGTGCCATATGAACCTGTGAGCAACGGGCAAGAACGTGGAGTGAACTAGACCGAGATTGAGGTATTGCTCTCTGGAGGGAGGAAGGTGAGCGAAAATATGTTCTTGTAGTTCGACGATGGTGAATATTCTGTGCATGACGGTGGTTGAGGTCGAAGAGATTCACCGGAAGCAAAAGGGAGGAAGGAAGAGAAGGGACATAACTATAGGGTCGCAATACACCTAGATGTATGCGCCCTCCCTGGGGAACGTCCATTGATGATACAGTTTAATGAAACGACTAACAAGAATACAACAGGATAGTAGTACACTAATGAGTACACTAATGAGCGTGATGGACGATGGTGAACAGTGCGAGAAAGGAAAAGGCGGCTTGAGGGTGCCATTGGGCGGAATGGGTGCGGCGAAGGCAACCACTGCTGACCAAGCAAATGAAAGCGTTACTTCAGTCGCAGAATTGAAGGTGGATCATGCGCCGGTTAGGACCGGTCTTGTGCGAGCGTGTGCGACGTGGAAGAATGCCCAAATATAGAAGAAGAAGAAACGAGGACGAAAAGGAGGTAGAGTGACTGGAGACTGGAGGGGGGCCAGGATGTCCGACCGGAGGTCGTAGGATAGAAACAAGAAGGGAGGGCGATGGTGTCCGAACGTGGGCGAGAGTGAACGAGAGCGGGACGTTATCCATTCGGGGTAAAGCATGCACGGGAAGAAGGTATGCCATGGGAGGGCTTGTCCGAGTATGCGGGGCGGGGTACGAGGTTGTCCGAGTATGCGCAGCGGTGTACGGGCGTGTCCGAGTGTGCGGAAAGCAACACTGGCTTGTCCGAGTATGCGCAGCGGGGTGCTCACGCTGACGCTAGTTCTGACTTGCGATACGCCGCATACGCTGCTCGGATGGTCGTATCGGGGCGCGCCAAGGGAGAGTCAGCCACAGCCTCGGTACGAACCCATTCAGCAAAGCTGAATTGCTCATCCTTTCGGTCGGGGAGGGAACGAGGATCGATTGTGCCGTCCCAGAAGCGCTCAAATTCGGCGTTGAAATCCTCCACATAACGCGGGTCGTTCTCATCAAGGTCGTTAGAGAAGTCAAACGCAAAGCGCACGCGTTTGCGTGCGTGTTCAGTAGAAGGGGGTGGAGGAAATGCGGAGTCAGACTTTCTCTTCAAAAGTGGCAAAGGGGCTGCCACTGGAGACCGAAAAGTCGGAATGCTCTCTTTCTTTTTGCTGGAAGGTAGAGTGGTGGCCCGGATGGGCCGGGGTGGTTTAAAGCGCGAGGAACGTCTAGGCTCGGCGGGGGATGGGGGCTTTGCCTGCGTGGAGGCAGGTTCGGTCTGTTCAACAGCGGGCTGGGTGGGAGAGACAGTTGCTTGGGCCGGTTGCGGTACGCCGTGGGCATGGGCGATGGGAGGGGCGGGTTCAGGAGCGACCAACAAGGGTAGAGCCGGGAGGATGGCACTAGACACGCCTTGGGGCTGGCTCGCAGTGGGCTCGGCGGGAGAGACAGTTGGTGCGGCCGGTTGTGGTACGTTGGGGAAATGGGCGATGGGAGGAGGGGGTTCAGGAGCGACCAACAAGGGTAGACGCGAGAGGAGAGTACCAGACACGCCTTCGGGCTGGCTCCCAGCGGGCTCGGCGGGTGAGACAGTTGCTTGGGCCGGTTGTGGTACGCCGTGGGCCTGGGAGAGGGGAGGGGCGGGTTCAGGAGCGACCAGCAAGGGTAGAGCCGGGAGGATGGCACTAGACACGCCTTGGGGCTGGCTCGCAGTGGGCTCGGCGGGAGAGACAGTTGGTGCGGCCGGTTGCGGTACGCCGCAGAACGGGGCGATGGGAAGGGCGGGTTCATGAGCAACCAACAAGGGTACAGCCGAGAGGAGAGTACCAGACACGCCTTCGGGCTGGCTCCCAGCGGGCTCGGCGGGTGAGACAGTTGCTTCGGCCGGTTGTGGTACGCCGTGGGCCTGGGAGATGGGAGGGGCGGGTTCAGGAGCGACCAGCAAGGGTAGAGCCGGGAGGATGGCACTAGACAGGCCTTCGGGCGGGCTCGCAGCGGGCTCGGCGGGGGAGACAGTTGCTGCGGCCGGTTGGGGTACACCGTGGATCTGGGCGATGGGAAGGGCGGGTTCGGGAGCGACCAACATGGGTACAGCCGGGAGGATGGTAGAAGCCACGCCTGTGGGGGGGCTCGCAGCGGGCTCGTTGGGCAAGAGGGCTGTTGTGGCCGGCTGCGGCAAGCGACTCGAGGGGGAGGCAGGGTGATCGAGCTGCGACGCTTGTGCCTTGAGGGAGCGTTTGGCCTTGCGCTTGGCTGGCAGGGATGTTTCTGGCGCGTCTTCGCCTTTGGTGGGTGCTGCGGTGGTAGGCTGGGATCGGGTACTTTGATATACAGAAGTCCAATCAACGTCGAGGATAGACGCGGAATCTGGATGGGGTGGAATGAGGGAACAATGTTTCCAAATGTCAGACCCAGGCAGCAGTTGTTCAAAGTGGGAAGCGCGAAAAATAGGACCATCTCGTCCGCTCTGCGGATCCCGCTCATACTGTAATATGGGAGGATCATGGGATTCGATTTCATCTGTCGGAAAGAGAGTGAGCAAAAAAACCCAAGGTACAGAACATGGGCGAATACGAACTGGACGGCAACTTTTCGATGGTCATGTGTCCGTCCCAGACACCTCTGAACAGAGCCCACATAGAAACTGACTTGAAATGATAATGGAACGAATTGCTACCGGTGGAGCCGGGTAGAGGGATAATGCGATGAAAGTTCTTGATCATACAGCCGGATTGACGCAGCGCGCGGTGAAGAAGTGACCATTGTACATGGCCTTTCATAGGTGATATGTCTAGTCGAGGTAAGAATGTTGCAGGAGATCCAGAGGAGGAGAACATACCCAGCCAATGCTCGATATCGTTTTTCAACGACAGATGCGTGTCACGGTTCAAGTAGCGAGTGGGCCGAGGTGGCCATATGTTGCGCCCGAGAGCGCCAGGATTGGCAGGTAACTCATGAAAAAGAGTACGAGGATAGTTGCCAGTACCCCATACAACGACAGGAAAGCCGTCAAGAGTGCGGATAGTCTCCCCGAACGAAGGAACAGTGTCGAAAAGAGCAAGCCAGTTGGGGACCACGGGAGGCAAGAGCGGTGCCGAGGGGGGTGTCAGAGTGGGTTGGGAGTCTTGTATAAGGGAGAGGGGCGATAGGACGACGGGAGAAAAGTCTACTGTTGGGCGCAATCCCTTAACCGCCATGACAGCTTCGAGCTCCCCAGAGGAGAGTGCAAGGGCAGGGGTGGGTAAGTCACCAAGTTGTTGGCCGTATTGGCGATAGCCAGCAACGAAGATGGTGCGAAGCAACCCGGGAAGATCAGTGTTCCCACGAAGACTAGAGAACGCTTGATCGATGGCCTGCTCAAACGCGAGCTGAATGACATCGGCAGGAGCACCACGGGAGAACTGGATTATGCGCATGATTTGGCGCAGATGAAGAGGTAACTGGTTTGGGTCGGTGAGTTGAGTATATGAAGTAAGGACAGAGTCGAGGGCGTTGTAAAACACTTGAGCTGAGAGGGAGAAGTGAAAGTTAGACAGGTGGGCTACAACTGCAGAAGGTAGGAGAGGGTACGAACCACTATCGGTCGCCGAGGTCGAAGCCAGCGCCAACTGAAGAGTGTTTGACAGGGTAGTTTGCAGATCCTCCGCTGTTGGAGGAGAGGAAGGTTGAGCTACATAACATAGTGAGGAGCGATAAGGGGGCTGGACGGAAACGACTTACAGCGATGGCGGTCAGCCAGTTCCTGGAGCCCTCCAGCGGGCACCTTGCGCTGCCTCGTCGGTAGGCCGGCCTCGTGAGTCCGAGTCGATGCGTCCAGAGGACGAAGGGAACCAGAACGGGGCTGAGCGCCCATATCGGACAGGATGCTGTAGCGTGCAGCGACAGACAACGGGAAGAGAACAGAAGTGGAGTACAGGTGTGAGCGAGGAGTCGATGTCCGAGCGATGCTGGCTATATGCGCGCCAATCCCTACGGAAGGCGAAAAGGCGGCGTTCACCAGCGGCAGACAGAGAGGCAAGACGGAGGATAGCGGATTGTTGACAGTTAAAACAAGAATTAATCCTGTAGAGTGTCGATCGAGCAGGGTGGAGAGTGGAAAACAATGGGATGTGCGACTGTGTGCCGGAAGGAAGCTGGGGATGGTTTTTGAATTTACGATGAGTCGGAGGGGCGGAGCTGGAAATGGATTAAGTTGGTCCGCGCTTGTAGCGCCGTGGAGTCCATGGTCGAGCGGGGCCGGCGGTGAGCGGAGACAAAAGTCATCCTGGCAGCTCTTGGCCACGGTAGCGGGGTGTTGTTGTGTGCCGAAGGGACCCGTGGCGGCCGGGGCGCGGCGGTCATGAACGCGGAGCCAGTCGGCTTGGGCTTGAATCCGCGCTGTCCTGTGCATTGGCACTCTGCAAATCAGTAGTGCCTCCTCTCGTCGTCCAGGCACTCACTGACAGCAACGTCGGCAACTCTCACTCGGTGACAGCTACGACTTCACCCGCCGCCTTACCCCGCGCAAGACCTACGCTGGCCCCCCGCCCGACCCCACCTGCACTGCGAAATCGTCGATAATTAGCACAGGAGATGGAGGCCGCCTGAGGCACAACCCCTGGTCACGGCAGGCACCCCGCGCAAAACATCGATAGCCAATCTTGCCCCCTTTACCACACCGACAACCAACCGACCGTCCGGTACCTCAACAGTGCAGCGCCTTGGTGAACCACCATGGCGTTCAACTTCAACTGGCCGCGCTTCAGCGACCAGTTCCACGCCTCGGCCCGCGAGATGCTCGAGTCCGCGCTCAACAAGGGCTCCAAGCCACCCATCATCGCCGACAAGATCGAGGTCGTCGAGCTCGAGATGGGCACCCAGCCGCCCGAGCTCGAGGTGCGCGACATTGGCGAGGTCACCATGGACCAGTTTCGGGGAATCTTCAGACTGAGCTATTCCGGAGATGCGTATATCGTGTTGCGGACCAAGGTCCAGGTGCGTGTGGCGATAGGGTGTTGTATGCGGCTTCTGATCGTTCTCCAGGCAAACCCTCTGATACACAAGAAGCGAGAGGGCCACCTGCTGGACGAGGGGCGCGGGATGGTCGCAGCCCAAGCCCCGCTCGTCGTCCCCATGAACCTCCGCCTATCCAATTTCAAGCTCAACTCCTACGTCGTCCTCGTCGTCTCGAAGCAGAAGGGCATCACCCTGGTGTTCAAGACCGACCCGCTGCAGAACGTCGATGTCAACAGCACGTTCGACAGGATCGGCGTGATCCAGAAGTACATCCAGAAGGAGATCGAGGGCCAGCTCCGGGAGATGTTCAGAGAGGACCTGCCAAGCATCATCCACAAGCTCTCCCAGCGGTGGTTCTCGCGCGAGCTGAGCGCCGTCGCTCGTGTTGAGGTACCGTATGCGCGCAAGTTTGCCCACCAACCGACGGAGGATACGGACTTCGAGAGCGTGTCCCAGCAGGGCGAGCAGACGTACTATGCTCCTCCTCAGCCACAGCCAGCGCCTCCGCCGTCAGCATACACGCCCCCATCTGTCCAGCAGCCATTCTCGCAAGCACGAAGCACGACCTCTCGCTCCTACTCACACGCATCCTCCTCGCACTCCCCGCGATCGGTCATCTCTACTTCCTCCAACCCTGCGCGGGCATCGTCATCATCATCCACCTTCCCCGAGATCGAGAACTACGACCCGACATACGGCTTGCGACCTGAGGAGCTGCCCGCGAAGGGCGACTACTCCGGCTTCGCCAAGCTATGGCAGGGCAGCAGTGGGCTAGGGGAGCTCGCCGAAGAACCAGAAGCGCTGGACGGCGTGCCTGCCGAGCTGGCAGAAGCAGACGAGCTGTGGGAGCAGTCGGAAGCCGCCGGACCGAGCACATGGCAGACGGACGCACCCGCGAGCGAGTACTGGGACGAGAGCGTCGTCGAGCCCGCGGTGGATTACGAAACGATCTACGCGGTCGGTGGCGGCACCGTCACCCGTCCGCGGGTCTTGCACTCCCAGAGCCTCATCGGTACACCGAGCGATACGGCCACCGTGCGGTCGACGCAGGGCACCGTGCGTGCGGTACCGAGCAGGAGCATGTCCATCCATGGCGTGCCGACAGTGCCGATGCTCCGATTCTCTCGCACGAACAGCATGCCGCTCGGGCTGCGCATCCACACCCCGCCGAGCGCCGCCAGCACTCCTGTCGCCATGGCTGTCGGGCCGCGGTCGAGCCCGCTCAGTTTAGGCCCTGCTGGATACTTCCATGGCTGGGAAAGCGAGGATCCGACGATGGTCCAGTCGCCTCCTATGTCTGCTCGATCATCGTTCTCCGTCGGCGAGTCTGCATACTCGCTGCCTCATCGGACATATACCCCGTCATTACTTGGCACGACGCAAGCAATGGCCCGGACACGATCCATGCCTGCGTCACGAAGGCACAGCCCGCCGTCGACAACTCCCAGTACAATGCAGAGCCAGCGTCCGCCATTGTCTGCTCAACCTGTGGCGCAGTCATCCGCCCGACCATCTCGGTCCTCAAGTGGCTTGACCTATTCCGGCTCGACTCCCCCATCCTCTGAGGTGCCCCCGACAGAAGAAGACGAGCCTGCCTCGCCCTCCTCTGCAAAAGCTTTCGCCCGCGCTCGCAGCGGCAGCATAACACAGCGCCTTTCGCACGCTCATTTGTCGCCATTTGATCAGCTCGGCGTCGGCTCCCCTCCTCGGTCGGAATACGGCAGCGAGCGTGGGATCGTGCTCAAGCCCGCCGTCAATGCCCGAGTCAACCAGCTGGCAATGCTTACAAACTCGCATCAGACACTGTCGCCCTACACCAGGTCGATGCAGCATTACGCAGTTAGAAGTGCTGTGCCAAAGGCAGCTATTTCCGGCATCGGTGGCGCACCACCTGAGCGAGCGCCGATCAAGGCGAGGAGGAAGAGGACCTACCATATTGGGAAGAAGACACCGGTCACACCTCCGGAGCCGACGCCATCTTCACCCCGACCCGCATCCGACTACTCGGAATACTTTCATGTGTCTCCCCAAATTGAGGAAGCACCAATATTAGAGAGCGACGACGGCCTTCATCATCGAGCCCCTTACGTTGCAGCATGAACGCGTCCCTGGTTGCGAATTGGATTTGGCAGTCATATCTCAAATGACTCGCGATCTCAAACATCATCTCATCTACGCGAACCCTACCCCTGATCATCCTCGATCCACTTCGTTTCCCCTCGGTCTTTGTAACACTTATGAAGCTAACGATACATCATCATCACTATACCTCAAGGATACAGAACGGTTTTGTAACAAAGGATATCTTGACTCCAAAGGGTCTACCAAAATGTCACGATATTGTCCACGTAGTATCTTGTCCTTGTGCGATCAGACGGTATAGAAGGGCATAATGCCGCTCTGCGCGCCGGTCGGTACTGCAGGTCCTTGCCCGGCACCAAACGTAGATATGGTAGCGGCCGAGGCGGGTACCGCCGGAACAGCACCAACCGCCCCTCCCTCAGGATTTAGCTCGAACTCGTCGACGTGCCGGCTCGGCGGACGGCTCGTGTTCAGCCTAGCCTGCGGTAACGTACGGAGCTCACGGAAATCGTTTCTGGAGTAGTTCTTCGCCAGTGAAGCCAAGGGACTGGACTTGCGCGCTGAGGGTGGTGCGGTTCGGAGGCCTCCGTCTAGGCCACTCAATGGTCTTGATAGCGGCGTCGTTGGAGGGCGAGCAGTTTGAGATTGCACGAGAGTGCGGAGTGCAGATCCAAGCAATGGAGACACCGCCCTGCGCTCCGGTAATGGGGTCGATATGAGCGGCAAAGACAACCGGGCCAGCAACGTTGTTAGGAATTCGGCCTTTTCCCCACCCAGGAGGACTTCGACAAGCCCTTTGAACCTTGCCGCTGTGCCTTCGGAAAGTGTCGGGACTGGTATGCCGGTGACAACTCCTTCGGTGATAGGGAAGAAGTTCAATGCTCGATCGAGGAGCGAGACAGCAGACTCGAGAGTCACCTCACCGCGTTGCCATTCCACTGTGATCTGCTCTTCCAACTCCGGTAGGAACGCAATTGTGGAGCCGACGGCCCGCAACAGTTGACCTGGCTTATGGACGACGTCACTCTGCACTGAAGTCAATAGCGGCAGAAGCTGGGGGAGGACTTCCATTATCGTATTTCCGGCATCCTTGGAGGAAGCGTTCGCCATGAGAATTGCCGCAGCTACCGGTTTCAGTCGAGAATCGGTCTGGGGACGGGCCAGAATCTGCTCTGCCATGCAATGCGCCTGTGAAATCGGTCGATCCCAGACCCTCCACAGTGCTACAGCCATAGCGGCTGCAACCGGTCTATCCGGCTCCAAGAACGCTTCCAGTCGGCTCGGTCCGACGCTGGTCACGAATTCGAGAGATCGTCGTACTCGAAGATCGGCGAAGCTTTGAGAGGCATCCTTAGCCACCTTCAATCCGTCCGATCCTCCAACAGCTGCATCTTCCTTGACGGAGGCCAATCGCTCCAGTACGAGCCAATCGAGGATGCCGAAATCCTCGTCGTCAATATCTTGTATAATGTTGACCAGTTGCTGACTTCGAGCAGCATCCAGAGCGCATAACAGAGAGTGAATCATCGGCAGCTGGGCAATGAGTTGATTCGTCCATGACTCATTCCGTGCTCTTGAACCATGGTTGACGTCGAGCAGGACCGTCAAGAGGTCGGCAGCAGCGGTCGCTCTGCTGAGCGGATCAATTCCCTCGTCCCAATGGAGAGAATCTTGCAGCAGCGCCGGCAATATAGCATCCGCTCCCGAATGAACGAAGTTTCCGTCGGCATCCATTTCAGACAACTGAGCCACCAAGCCCTCGCAGTCGACTCGGACTGATGTCTCAGCTGAGTATCTCGTTGCATAAGTCGGCTGTCGCAGAGAGACCAGGAGTGACACCAAAGACCGGATAATGAGGGGCATCATGCCAGACAAGATGCCGAATTCGGGGACCATGTGCTGAAGAATTTGAAGACTCGATTGTGCGGCTTGAACGATATCGCGAGCGGGTGTCGCATCGGTAAGCTCCCAATTTTGGTCCGATAATTGTCGGGTTGCTTCGAGTAGGACAAGGGCAATGCACTGCACTGCAGAGGTATTTCGTCGCCAGAATGCATGCATAATGGGCCGTTTGTCACCATCGGCGGTGACTTGGCTGAGCACAGCCTTGAGGCTTGCGTGGAGCTGCTGCAAACCATCGGTCGGCCACTGCTTGGAAGCTGCCGTGAGATAGGCGGCTGCGGAGTCGAGGTCTCCGACAATTCGGTTTGTCCCACCATGTCCATTCACAGGGGTATGTCCCGCCAAACCGTTTTGTTGCAGCGTCGTGGAGGAGGCGATGGATTTCACCCTTTCCATCAACGGTTCTCCTATACCTGATGACAAACTTCCTTTGATGTTGGGATGAGCGAGCGCGTCCAGCATGATCTGTCACCTGTTAGACACTCTCTGCGCAACACGGAATCGTTCGAATTCACCTCAACAACCGTAGGTTCACTCAGCCACATTTCCAATATAGCTCTAGCCTTCATTCCAATGGTCTCCCCCTCGTGCGTCGTCATAGACATCAGCGCCAGTAGAGCTGTCACGGCCACTTTCAGTTTGAGGTTATGAGGCCAAGCTGACAGCTCCGCAGAAGATCCCAGCGCTTCCAGGACGGACGGCAGAAAGCCGGGGAGCCAGATATTCGTTGAGATCCAGGACATATCAATAAATCCATCTCGCAGAGTCTCCCACATGTGTATGTTTTGGTTCATGCGCTGGTAGATTGGAGGATCCAGATCCGCGGGTAGACCTCTCCGGCGCAGATGCTGGCAAACAGCCGAGCTGGATGATGCATCGACGAGGGCAGGATATATCGAGGGACCGAGACTTGAGTCCAGTATTATTGGCAGAATGCTGTCAACAAGTACCGAGGAGTGCAAGCTGAGGACGGACAAAAGTCGTCCAATCGTCTCAGGAGAAGGCTGCTCATCCATTAGACAATATCGACGCGGAAACAGTTGTACTTACCGATTGTGCGACAATTTCCAGTAACCGTTCGTTGATGTTTTGCAGAGCATCATCCGTAACCTCGCCGGGATCAAGCGGACCTTCGAGAACTTCGATAAGTTCCTGCATCCAGTCTTCGCCGATTTCATAGCTGTACAGGACTTGGTCGAGGGTGACTTCGCTCGTGGATGCATGTGGAAAGGCAAGATTCCGCCTAATGACGTCGATGATGTCCATATTGGTTGCTGTTGAAGAGAGCAAACGTCGCGGCAGGGTCAGAGGGTCCGAGATACGACTCGGGTCAAGAGACGCAGGTAGCGGTGTGAGCGACCGTGTTGGGAGAGGAACAGGCTCATAAGTCGGACCCGAAACCCTCAATTGCACTGGTGCGGTTTCTTCAGCTTCTTCTTGCTTCCTGGGCTCAGAGGCATCTCGTCCATAGACGGCCAAGGTCAGCGATGTGAATTGTCCCTTGAGAATCAGCAGGCGCGTCACGAGCTACGATCTATTGTCAGTCGTCACTCCAGATCATGGCGGAGCTATAAGTACCTGTTCATCAGGGTCAATATCATATTCCAAATCTTCTCCATTATAATGCAACGTGGAATGCAAGAGGGTATTAGAGGCGCGGGGCTTGTCATTTCCAGAGGGTAAAGTCTGCCAGTTGAAGAAGACCTCTAACGAGAACGACGCAGGCTCAGTTTCGCTGCATCAACTGTAAGTGAGCATCGATAAGAAAGTAGCAGATAATAGAGCGCACGAAGAGAAATCTTGCAGCTCCGGAAACGGTGCCAACGATGAGGGTATGATGCGGAGTGATGAGACATGGGTCGGTCGAGCGAATCGAACCGCTGCCAGCGCGTTCGTTGGAGTCAAAGTCGACAGAAATACGAGCGGCATCTTCGCACTCAGTGAAACAGGTGGTCACTATGGATCCGAAGGCCAGCCTCTGAAGATTGGTACAATGTCAAGCAACCTAGGGTGGTCTGAACATAGATGGGCCAGAGGACAAAGATGGTTGACAGCCACTGGCAGAAGGTCGAGCTGGACCCTGATTATGATGCAGCGAACCACGCGACAGCGAAGTTCGCGCGCTTGCTGGGCGAGTAGGAATTCCTGGCAAATCAACTCATTCTGCATATACGCGACCAATTTCTATAACCGTCTAGACTGGACTCGGCACCTTCTAACATCCTTCAAGTCGGAGCAGTTATGGTCGGGTTTCAGCAGCATCTGCAGTCGTTGGTGGGCGGGTCGGCGTCGACTGAGGATGTACAGGCGGATGTCGAGGAGATCCTCCGTGCGCTGGAGGACTGGGAGAGGTACGCAGTGCTCAATTACCATGTCAATACGAACAGCTCTCATCACTGCTACAGAGTATCCGGGAAGCAGCGTATGCCCTAGGTGTTGCTGAACGAAGTTCGAACTGACGGCTTGTAGCCATGTCCTCATCGATTGACGAGTCGGATTTCGACAATGATCCTGCCCCATCTGTCATGGACCTATGGATGTCCCCCGAACACGCCCATACCGATGCAGACAACACGCCGGACGACGACCTAATGTCAAAGATAAGGAAGTGAGAGAGTGTTGTCGCCAGCCCGAATTCCAGCTGACAGAGTTCTTAGCAAACCAAACTTGCTCCCTCTGCTGCCGGTACTAGCAGAAGCTCTTCTATCTCCCAAATCGGATGACCAAGTCTCGGTGGAGGTTGCGGAGCTGATAGGATTTGGGGAGATGGATCTCATCATGGATATCATGACCCACCGAGCTGAGATAGGTCGACAGGTGAGTATTCACCGCGCTCGCGCAGGTAGTGCCGGCTAAGCATGTATCCAGTTGACAGAGTTGGTCCAATCCAACGACGATGCACGCGAATCATACACCAATCGCGACACTCAACCGCATCGCAAGTCAAAGAAGAACCGGATGAATGGGACGACAGAGGCTTTAGGTGCGTCGTTACGGAGCGTCTTTGGCATTCATGTCTGATGTGCTTCTAGTGGGAGGTCCATTGCCCTTCACCGAGGAATCCTCAAAGAAGGCACGTGAAGCCGCCTTGCGGGATGCGACAGGCCGCCCCGTAATACCCACTGCGCATGCAGCAGACACGATGCCGCAATATCCCCATGTCTACTCGTCTGGTGTGGGGGGAGCAATGCTGTCGGTTACGGGAAGTAGATTCGTTCTGCCCCTTGGGACGACACGAGAGGATGGCGAAGAGGCAGAGGAAGTCATCATTCCGCCTGCAAAGCCTGTACCGCCACGAATCGGAGAACGGCTTATGCTCGTTTCCGAGTTGGACAATCTGGCGAGAGGTTCATTCCCAGGGTACAAGTCTCTGAATCGTATCCAATCAGTCGTATACCCAACAGCATACGGAACGAACGAAAATATGCTCATCTGTGGTATGTGCATATTTCTCACTGTGAAGGACGTCATCTGAAGAACCTTCCAGCACCGACCGGAGCGGTAAGCATTCTACTGGCCTGATCTTTATTCAGTATTGACCAGATGTCAGGGGAAAACCGATGTCGCTGTCTTATCGATATTGCGTGTAATATCTCAATACTTGATGGGCGACGTTCATTCAATCAAACCTGTGGCAATGGCCGCTGCCATCAGACGGGACGACTTCAAGATCATCTATGTGTACAAATCGCATCTCGAGATGTTCTGTCATGAGCTGATTTGAAATTCATAGAGCGCCGATGAAAGCTCTTGCAGCTGAGATTGTTCGCAAGATTGGCAAGCGATTGGCCTGGCTCAACGTCAAAGTCAGGGAGCTTACTGGTACGCTCTCAGTCAACAGCATTTAAGGTTCCTCATATCCAGCCTGATAGGTGATATGCAAATGACGCGCCAAGAGATTGCCGAAACGCAGATGATCGTGACAACGCCTGAAAAGTGGGATGTCGTCACGCGCAAGCCTACTGGTGAAGGGGAACTCGCCTCGGTATGCACGACATATAATCAAGCGGCAATTACTGAACCCAAGACATGCAGAAAGTCCGGCTGTTAATTATCGATGAAGTACATTTGCTGAACGAAGAGCGTGGTGCCGTGATCGAGACCATCGTGGCGCGGACCCTCCGACAGGTCGAGTCGAGCCAATCTCTGATCCGTATAGTCGGACTCAGCGCCACGCTGCCCAACTACGTCGATGTCGCTGACTTCTTGCGCGTGTCTCGGTACACTGGCCTCTTCTTCTTTGACTCGTCCTTCCGACCTGTTCCGCTCGAACAGCATTTCCTCGGCGTGAAAGGGAAACCAAACAGCCAGCAGTCCAAGAAGAACCTCGATGCCGTCGTGTTCAAGAAGGTATCGGACCTTGTGAGGGAGGGCCATCAAGTGATGGTGTTCGTTCACGCGCGTAAAGAGACTGTCAAAAGTGCCGAAGCAATCCGGGAAGCGGCCCTGCTCGAGGGCAATCTGGAAGATTTCGATACTTCTGAACATCCCCAGTATGACAGTTTCCGCCGTGAGATCGGGACATCTCGAAACAAGGAAATGAAGCAACTATTCGATCGGGGATTCGGTATTCATCATGCGGGTATGCTTCGATCAGACAGAAACATGATGGAGAAGATGTTTGAGGCAAGAGCCATAAAGGTAAGACCACCGTGTCATTCCCGAGTGTGGCAAGCTCTGATGCGAAAACCAGGTCCTGTGCTGTACCGCCACACTGGCGTGGGGTGTCAATCTGCCAGCACATGCGGTCATCATCAAAGGAACCCAAGTATATGACAGTGGCAAAGGTTCCTTTGTCGACCTGTCGGTGCTTGATGTCCTTCAGGTTTGTCCATGCTCCTCCCGATAGAGACAATAGTCTAATTTAACCCAGATTTTTGGTCGCGCCGGTCGCCCTGGCATGGAGACGAGCGGTGTCGGGTACATCGCTACGACTCATGACAAGCTAGATCACTATCTCGACGCGATAACCTCTCAGGTATGACTATCCGTGTGTCGAACGAAAGACGCTACTGATTCACCTCCGATTTAGCATCCAATTGAGTCCAAATTCATCGTCGGAATGATAGACTCTCTAAATGCAGAGATATCCCTGGGGACTGTTGCAAACGTAACCGAAGCCGTCCAGTGGGTAGGTTACACGTACCTGTTTGTGCGCATGCGCCGCAATCCTATGGTTTATGGTATGAGAGCCAAACTACTAGCAACTTCACCACTTTAACCTTCGCTTTCCAGGTATGACCCATGAGGAACCGGCAGAGGACCCACAACTTGGCAATCGACGAAACATTCTGGTAACCGCTGCGGCCCGCAAACTGGCAGATGCTCGTATGGTACAATTCGACGAGTCCACCGGCGCATTCACTATCACGGACCTTGGACGGATTGCTGCAAAGTATTATATCCGCCACACCAGCATCGAGACATTCAACAAGGAATTCCGACCTGTCATGTCCGAAGCTGATGTCTTGGCCATGTTGAGTATGAGTACTGAGGTGAGGTTTTCTCCACCCCGGATGTCCCTTCCCGTCTTCTAACGAGATGTCAGTTCGATCAAATTCAAGTCAGGGAGAACGAGATACCGGAGCTGAAGCACCTTATGGATGAAGTCATCCCATGTCAAGTGAAGGTAAGAGACGTCCTTTCAGTGACGTTAGCTGTGATTGACAATCCATAGGGAGGTACGGATACGAGCCAGGGAAAGGTCAACATCTTGCTGCAGGGCTACATATCTCGAGCGTACATCGAAGACTTTGCATTGGTTTCTGATACAGCCTATTCTGCACAGGTGAGTTATGAGCCCATCGAAAGAAGACTGCAGATTGACGCAGGTTCAGAACGGTGGGCGCATAATTCGGGCACTGCTTGAAATTGCGATCAGCAAGAAATGGGCAGGTGCATCCGCAGTGCTCATGTCAATGAGCAAGGCCGTGGAGATGAGGATGTGGCCATACCAGCATCCTCTTGCTCAGTTTGAACTGTCCCAAGAAGTTGTCTACAACCTCCAGCAATGGGCCGACGAACTACCGGTCTCCGATCTCGTCACACAGACGGCCGCGGACCTAGGGCAATTGATTCACATGAACGAACGACACGGAGCGGCACTCCTCCGGGCCGCGAAACAGCTACCGAGTGCGGCTATCTCTTATGCAGTCAAGCCACTCAGCTCTGATCTGCTAAGAATCGCGGTGACAGTCAAGAAATCCTTTGAGTGGAGTGCCAGAGTCCACGGTTCTACCGAATTCTTCTGGCTCTGGGTGGAGGATCACGAAGGTGTCGATATCCTGCAATGGCATCATCTCCTGTTCCACCAAGGGACCGATGTGATTGATGTCGACTTCACAATTCCCGTCATTGGAGGAAAGCTACCGGCTTCAGTTTGCATACGATTTGTGTCCGACAAATGGCTGGGTGCCGAGCAAGAGATCCCCATCGATCTGACGGACATTGTGCTCCCCACAATACTGGATGTCCACACTGAGTTGTTGGATGTGCCACTGCTCTCGGTATCTGCCATCCCGGATGCCACCATCAGTCGCGCATACGCGCAGCTTATCACCAACTTCAACGCCATACAGACCCAGTGCTTCTGGCCGATCGTACATAGTCAGCACAATGTGCTGCTTTGTGGTCCCACGGCATGCGGGAAATCCACAGTCGCGTATCTAGCAATCTGGTACGTTTATAGCCCGCGTTCCGAAACTCGACTCTAACTGCGAGTAGGCAAGCCCTGAAAACGGCCCCTGGATCAGATGTTGTGGTAGTGACGCCGGATCACACTAGCGCCCGACATGCTATCATGGCCCTCAAGCCCTATACTCGCATTGCCGGAGTCCGCGTGAACAGGGTCGATTCCGTTGCAGACCTTTCCGATGCCACAAAAGGAGGGATTCAAGTCATACCTGCATCCATTCTTGCCGCCCTGTTCTCCAATATGTTCTTGGAGACCTGGCTCAAACGCATCAGCTTGGTCATATTTGAAGATATCGACGCATTGGACGCACCTTACGAACTTTCAGTCACGAATATTCTTCACGCATCGCAGACACAGCGCATCCGCATTATTGCAACCAGCGCCTCGTTGAATGACCCTTCGACCCTTGCGGACTGGCTCAACGTATACCCGCAATTCACGCATAGCTTCCTGCCCAGCGACCGTGATACCCCACTCGACATTACTACCCAGACTTTCACAATACCCCACTCTGCGTCACTGATGAAGGCGATGATCAAGCCGGCCTACGCGGTAGCACGGTCGATCCCTCCGGGACAGAACGCCATATTCTTTGCGCCATCACGGGCGCAATGCTACTCGATCGCCGCCGATCTGGTCAAGCAATGCGCCATTGACTTTGATACGCAAGGCTTCTTAGGCTCGGGCTTGACATCGGAGGACATCCAGCCGATCCTGGCTAGGCTACGCAACTCGAATCTCGCGGACGCTCTGGCACATGGCATCGGCATTTATCACGAGGCCCTCCCTCTGATGGACAAGCGACTTGTCATGGGTCTGTATGCGGAAGGTACCGTGCGCGTTCTGGTAGCCCCACGCGAAACCTGCTGGACACTTCCCGTGCGCGCAAGCGCGGTGATCGTCCTCGGCGCGCAGTACATGTACATCCGCGGGGACGGCGCCGAGCGGCAAGTGAAGGACTACACCGTCCGAGAGCTGGTCAAGATGCAGGGTCTGGCGGTGCAGCACGGTGTGCCCGGGCGGGTGCATCTCATGTGCCAGGCGGAGCAGCGGGACACGTATATGCGCTTCCTGGAGCGGGGGCAGCCGCTCGAGTCCGCGTTGTTGGAGGACGAGGGGGAGGTGTATGCGCGCTGGTTTGGGCAGAAGAAGAAGGCGGGCTTGGCGAGGTCCAAGCAGGACGCGGTGGACATGCTCTCCTGGACCTTCTTAGCCAGGAGGCTGAGCAGCAACCCGAGTTACTATGGGGCGGCTGTGGGCGGAAGGGACGAGGTGCTCTCGCGCCTGGTAGATGCCGCGTGGAAGAAGAGCGTCGAGGTGGC
Organism: Calocera cornea HHB12733; assembly: GCA_001632435.1. Classification (NCBI taxonomy): domain Eukaryota; kingdom Fungi; phylum Basidiomycota; class Dacrymycetes; order Dacrymycetales; family Dacrymycetaceae; genus Calocera; species Calocera cornea. Next base: position 147,111 of record KV423933.1, on the reverse strand, counting down.
ATCGGCTCCCGCAGCAGTTTCGATACCAGCCCCTGCACCCGCCAATGGTGCAAGTGCCGAGCAGGCGGCATCATGAATTGGGCATCAGTAATTCTCTAGGTTGTATACTACAGTGGTATCATGCTGTATCGCCTCAGCCAATACATCATCGAGTCTGCGACTCTCGTAACCGACGTTCACCGTTCGTGACACCGTCCTTCGACCCTGACTACATTCAATGAACATCTCCGCGTCGTGTGCTGTCATATCGTCCGCATCGTGACCTGCAGCGCACCGCTGAGACCCCCCCCCCCCCCCCTTCCACTATTGTATATCCCTTCACTGCTCCCGGGAAGCTCACTCGTAGTAAGGCGGCGGCGGTGGCTCCCTCGGCGTACTAGGAGCCGAGTACGGCGGGAGGGTAGCGACGGAGCTGACCCTTCTCAGCGCCGGAGGGCGGGGTCGTCCCGCTCGCACACCGCAGCGGCTCAGCCGGCGTGGTGGGCCGAGCGGGGCAGGCTGGTGCGGGATTCCTGCGCCTGTATGCGGCAGTCAGCAACTGTAGTTCAGAAGGATGGGGGCAAGGACAAGAACGCACCCTTTCGCAGGGACTTGCGCGCGACGTGCCAGTGCATGAGCGCCAGGCCGACGGTCAGGGCGCACCCCGCTCCCGACCGGAGCGAGTACATGGGGTAGTTCTGCCCCGCGGCCGTCGCCCAGTCACCCCTCCAGACCGTGCACACCATCAGCCCGTGCACTGCCAGCCTGAGCAGGGCCAACCCCGCGAAGAGGTTGGTGAGCCCCAGGAGGTACTGGGGGAGCCTGCCGACGCGGGTGCCGTGCGAGTAGCTCGGGCCCTCCCACTCGAGCACCATGAGCAGGGCCCATGTGCCCGCTCCATGCAGCGCTAGGGGGATGCCGACCGCCGGGGAGGGTGCGAGGGGCGCGAGGAGGAGAGCGAGGAAGAGGGTGAGGAAGAGGACTGAGGAGACGAGCGCGCGGGAGAGGTCGGTGCGGGCGCCGAGGGTGAGGCGCAGGGTGTGGAAGAGGCTGTCGAGCAGCGTTGGCGGGAGGGAGAGGTGCGGGCGGCCCATCGCTTGTTGTTGGTGTTGCGTTGGGTGGGAGTGGGCCAGGGGGGAGGTGGCTGGAAGGGGGAGAGTGGCAGCGGGGGCGGGAGTGCGCGGAGAGTGTGTTGCGTCGAGGAGGTCAAGCACGGGCATGTCCCGCAGCCAACGAGATACGAACGCGACTAGCCCTGTTGCAGCCGCACCTGGCCGATGGTATAAGTAGTTTTCTGCGTCTGGACGAGCTGTGGAGAAGACAATGAGCCGTCGCCTCGTCGCACGCGCATCGCCTGACGACCGACCGGGTATTCCAACACACTCCGGCCAGTCCGAGACACTCGACCCTCACCCTGGCCTGAACGGGCAAGACCAGTACTTGCCTCTCCCTCGGATTCGCGAGCCTTCCGCCGTCGGCTGTGCACGTGCTTGCACGAGGTCCAATATATTTGCGCTCCCTTTCTTGCGCTGTCCGCTGTCCCAGTGGTATCCAGTCGCTGGACCGGTCACTGGTGGTGGCACAGGGCCGAGGGGGGATTGAGAGGCACAACCACAGCTCCGTCTGCTTTTCACCCTCCGCGCCGCACGTCAATCCACCACCACCGACTCACTCGTCACAGGGCCTTAGATCGGGCAAGATTCTCGTCTGCCCATCTGCATCTACCCATCAGATCGCCCATCATCGATCAACCTCTGACGTCTTCCCCACTCCGCCTTTCCGGCGTCTCGCGGCCCACCCTGAAGTACAACTGAATTCACTCTTCGCTCCGCGCCCCGTTCTCCGAAGTCCAGCTCGGCACTCACGGCCAGATTCTGCTTCTTCGTCCCAGTCGGCTATCCCCTGCCTCGGCGGACATCCCCCCATCAACCCAGCAGCGCACTTAACATCAATCAATCGCCGCGCAATCGCGCAATCGCTCCGCTCAGGCGGCACTGCACACCGTTACGGCGGCCTCGCAAGTAACTTTCTGCTCCGTGCACCGCTCCTCGCAGTTCGCATTCAGTTTACCGCGAGCGACGGTGTGGGCGGGAAGGCAGTACTCAGGCCAGACCGGTGCGCAAGGGCACATCCGTACAGGAACCCGCGGATCCATGCAGCGCTGGCAGGATCATGGCCACGTCGCCTCAGTCGGGAGAAGCCAGAAGCCAGAAGCGCGCTCTGGCACGCGCACGCGAGGCGTCTGATGGGCTCGCGCGCGCTGACCCGCCTGGGCACGGGAGCGCACGCACCAGGACCGGGTGCACGTGGTGCTCTTGCTGGGGAGTGGCCTGTTGTGTCGGAGGCCGAGATGAACTGCTGGCGTGTGAATGTCTTGGGTCTGTGTACTTGTACAGTCTGTATCACAGTCCAGTACTAGTGCTACCACCACGCATGTGGTCCGCGGCGTTGCGGCTTGCGTGGCCACCTGTGCGCATCAGGTGTAGTTGGGGCATCTTCATCCGGGGCTGGGAAGGCGAATGACGCGGTGTCTCACCGCTGCCCTGGGAGATGCCTCGGCAGGTGGCAGAAAGTCCGGGATGCGTGGGCCGGAGAAGCGGGGGAACAAGCGAGGGTTTGCTCGACACTTGGCAAGTGACTCACCGAGTTCTGCGTGCCTTGATGGTTGAGCAGGGTTAGGAAAACTGACTGGAAGGGTGGGTGTCTGGAGTGAAGAGTAGCAGAAGCTGCATGAGTGTGAAGAGCAGCCGTAAGAGCAGCCGTGCCGGGAATATGCGATCACTCAATGTCCGCGACTCGTAACTCGCAACCCCGCACAGCGGGTGCTTCCCCCCGTCATATATCACGGCGGACCTCCCTTGCAAAGCCCGATCGCCTCCCTCGCCTCGGCGCACTCGTCACATCACATCAACATCAACATCAAACCCGTCACCATCACCGACAGCGACGAGAATCCCACTCCAGGATATCATTCATCCCCCGACCAGAAAACGCAAATTTTGAGCAAAATTAGGGACCCGCAAGGGTGGGCGGGGGATATTGGAGGGTTTCTGTCATGCACCGATGCATTACGCGCTGTTCCCGATAAGTGAAATTACATTGGGTGCCCGCAGCATGGATCCGCTGTCCCTCAGCAAGGTCGTTGCGACCCTCTCTTCGGGCTTCAGGCAGGTTGTTGTGCGCTATTCGGAAACGCGGAAGACGACCTTGCCGACGATGCCCTTGTGCAAGAGCTCGAACGCCTCGGCCCCTTCCTCAAGGGTGAACACTGTGGCGCTCGATCAGCTCTGCCTCAACGCCACTGCAGCCCACAGACGACGAATATGCGTACCTCTGCCTACGAGTGGCCTGACATGCCCCTTTGCTGCCTCCTCCGCCAGCAGCTCAACGTCCCTCTGCAGCGTACTGTGCGCGATGAACTTCACGCCCTTGGGCATGCGCGGGCGCATCCACCACTCCGCTACGTCGAACAGCAGCCGGCCGTACCAGGGGAACTTGATCCCCCAGGTCTCCTCCATGACGGCGGACCCGGGCGAGGTGGTTATCTCGATCAGTGTGGGGACGGGTCGCTGAGGCGCGAGGTAGGCGGTCCATTGACCAGGACTGCTGAGCGTGGAGAAGACGACGTCGAGCGAGTGCTTTGGGACCACTTTGAGAGGGTCGGTGGTTTTGTAGTCGATCACTGGGAGGCGGCTTAGAGTGCAAATATGGGGCACAGAACGGCAAACAAAACTTACCTTGGTCCACATACGGATACAGCTCTTTCAGGCGGTCGACCTTCGACGTCGACACCGTCGTGATGATATGCTTGAACCCGAAGGTGTGGTGCGCGAGCTGGACGGCTAGATGTCCAACGCCGCCCACTTGATACGCGCCGCCATGGTCAGCCTTCCCATCCCAGACGCAGCCAAAGGGAAGCACTCACTCCCACCAGTAATCAGAATTGACTTATTCTCGCCCTTATGCTTCTCCAGCGCCTGCAGCGCCGTCAACCCATTGCCCGGCAAAGAGCTCGCCTCCTCCCAGCTCAAGTTCCGTGGCTTCCTCGCGCAGTTGAACGGCTCAACAACCACATACTCCTGATACGTCCCCCTCCTCGTGATCGGCACGCATCCCATGACCTCCTCACCCTCTCTCCACCCGAGAGCTTTTGCCCCCTCCCCCACGCCTTCGACAACGCCCGCAAAGTCGATCCCCATCCCGAAGGGGATATGGAAGACGCCGAAGGCGCGGGCGTAGCCCGCCAGGAGGCCCCACTCGGAGGGCGCTATGGACGCGGCGCGGATGTGCACGAGGAGGGAGGTCGAAGAGGGGTCGAGCACGGGTTTGGGAATGCGCTGCAGGGTGAGGGACTTTGCGGGCGGGCCGTACGCTGTTTGGATCAGCGCGCGCATGAGGGTGTCGTCTGCCATTGTTGGATGGGTCAACAGTAGATGGGGCCTTTATGCGAGGATGATGGATTACGAATCCGGCTTTATAGCTCGCTATGATAGAGGGGGATGCGACATCCTCGAGGAGCTTGCATACGTCAATAATACTGGACTGGAGGGGAGGAGGGACGCGTCCGCCCTGTTGCCGGCAGGGACGCGCAGGGCCCTTACGGCACTCGGGCACTCGGGGAAGGAGGCTTGGCACCGCTTGGCATGGGGCAAAGTAGCACACTGTCGGAAAAGTTACTACACTTCTTCCCCCAAGGGACAGTTTTATGGCTCGGCTCTTGACCGGATGGCAGGGGCAGAGTTTGGAGCTCAAAATTGTAGTCATGACTCACTGTGAGGGGGACAGGATGTAGGGCAATGGCCATGTCACGTGATCAGATGAGGCAGGGTCTCAGGGACCGGCGGCGGTGGATGATGTGGCCCTGCCGATACCTCACTTGGCAGGCAGTGCAAGAACGCGTCCCTGCCTGTCAAACGTTCTCGAAATGTAGGTGCACATCGGGGAATGTCTCCTGTGGTTCCGGCTTATAAGCCAGGCTTCGTAATCCTGTAATCCCCGCAGAATCATCCAACAATAATGGCAGACGACACCCTCATGCGCGCTCTGATCCAAACGGCGTACGGCCCGCCCGCAAAGTCCCTCACCCTGCAGCACATCCCCAAGCCCGTCCTGCCCGCATCCTCATCCTCCCTCCTCGTGCGCGTCAAGGCCGCATCGATCGCCCCAGCAGAATGGGGCTTCCTCATCGGCATCACACGCATTCTGGGTGTGTTCTCGATTCCGGACGGGATGGGCATCGACTTTGCGGGCGTCGTGGAGGGCGCGGGGGAGGGCGCGAAGGCACTGGGCTGGAAGGAGGGCGAGGAGATTGTGGGTGCTGTGCCTATTAGCAGGAAGGGGGTGTACCAGGAGTATATCCTCGTCGAGGCCACGGACTGCGCGCGCAAGCCGGCGAACCTCTCCTGGGAGGAGGCGAGCTGCCTGCCCGCGAACGGCCTGACGGCCCTGCAGGCCATCGCGAAGCACAAGGGCGCGAAGGAGTCGATCTTTATCACGGGTGGAAGTGAGCACTTTCACTGTCGTCAGTATGGGCAATGAGGCTGAACATGTCGTGTAGTGGGCGGTGTTGGCCACCTGGCTATCCAGCTCGCGCACTACCACTTTGGCTTCAAGCACATCACTACGACCGTGTCGACGTCCAAAGTTGTTCAGCTAAAGGAACTATATCCTTACGTCGACGAAGGTGCGTCTCTCATCTGCTCTCTCGCCGCATATATGCACCTTCCCCTCCGCATATATGCCCCTAACCCTATCCGCAGTGATCGACTACAAGACCACCGATCCCCTCAAGGTCATCCCCAAGCGCTCCCTCGACGTCGTCTTCTCCACGCTCGGCACTCCCGGTCAATGGATCCCCTATCTTGCACCCCAACGCCCCGTCCCCAGCCTCATCGAGATAACCACCTCCCCCGGCACGGCGGTGATCGAGCAGAACTGGGGGGTCAAGTTCCCCTGGTACGGCCGTCTGCTGTTTAACGTGGCCACGTGGTGGATGCGTCCCCGTGTGCCGGAGGGCGTACAGTGGGTGCCGCATAATACGCTCATGGTGCAGAAGGAGCTGGAGACGCTTGTGCAGGAGGCAGCGGAGGGGCATCTGACGCCGCTTGTGGGGAAAGGTGATTGGAACATTGTGATTGATTGAGGCCGCGGACTGACTGCGGGCAGTGTTCACCCTCGAGCAGGCGACAGAGGCGTTCGAGCTCGCTCACAAGGGCATCGTCGGCAAGGTCGTCTTCCGCGTCACGGAATAGGCGCTCGACGCAATATCAGGGCGCTGCAGGTCTGATGGTCGTTATGTGCATATAGCTGCCTGACACCGAGTCAGTGTACTACGTGGCGAGTCGGCTGCCTGGGCCATACTACATGCAGCTTGAAGCATATCAAAGCGCTGCTCATAGAAGTCTGAAACTGACAGAAAAGTGAACGTATCGTTAATTGGGTTCAATTCTCTTGCCTGTATGCAGTTTTCAATAGCGAGAAAGCTACGAGCTACCCCAGGTGCTCTAGCAGTCCTTCCGTTCCCATCACTTCCGAACGCGATCCGACGTTCGCGGAGCAAACGGCAGCCAATATGGCATTGGCCCCCGTGAGGTTTCCAGTCCCCAATGTTGATGACCTCCACTGTCCCGTAGGTTCCGAATCCATTTCGAGGTGGAGTGATTAAAAGACAGCTGAGACGGTCTTCTCCGTGAGGCATCCATCGTACATAGGCGTGGTTACCAAGCGATTCCGTGCAGTACTTCGTGACGGCGTCGAGACCGGAATCAGGGAGTTATCTTCTAGAATACGTCGAAATTTGGGGCGAAAATCTAGAATACGGTTGCGGTCCACAATAATCTATGATACGGTCCCTCTCGTTGGTTGCGCGCTGAGCTGTTGCTCATGAACCTGAAAGATTGCGTCTAATAAGTTGCATTGGATTACCCCTAAGCGCACACTCGATAGCCCCTGTAGCATAATGTCTTGTGTAGAATTGAATCCACCTTGGAATCACTGAAATGGAGCTATCCTCCAGATTGCCCTCTTGTCAGGGACTTTTGTCTTGTGTGCCCGCCCGTCAGAACTCATCTTCGCTGCCCTGCCGGAGGGGACCCTGGCCGGTTGCCATGTCAGTCAAAATGCTTTCAAAATGGCATGAGCTGCTGGTGGGGTGTCCGGGGGCCCATGGAATTTCGACTATGACAATGAGTGCTAGAGAGTCATGCTCCTCCCTCAATATCAAAAGTATATATCAGAGATGCATAGTGATAGCTCTCAGATGTCACCCAGATTGCTAGAGTGGCCATGAATAGGCATGATATATATCTCATTGTTAGCTTCATGGGCCGGGGCGGAGTCAGAGACCCCTATGACCCATTGTCCAGTGTATTTGTTTGTTTACTAAAACCGTGTACCAATGAATGCGTGTCACGAGGGTCAGGGTTTGGGCAAAGGAGACGATTCTTGCCGCGCGGGCAGACGAGACGAAAATCCCTGAAACGAGGGCAAACCAGAGGATAGCTCCACTGAAATGTGGGAGAAATTGTAAGTTGCCCGCAGGACTCCAGGCCAAGCGTCATTTGTTCACTTCGGTTTGTTCCCAAAATGTCTGTGTTGCAGGAGCGTCAGGGATGCAGAGTACTATAACATAATTCATTTGACAAAAACTGATTTCATGAGGAACAGCTCAGCGCATGACCAACGAGAGGGACCGTAGCGTAGATTATTGTGGACCCCAACCGTATTCTAGATTTTCGCCCCAAATTTTGACGTATTCTAGAAGATAACTCCATAATCTTATGACCAAGTTAGCATTTGCGTTGCATACTATACAAAAGCAACAAATCTGTTTCGCTCGGCTCAAGTCGTCTAACGTAGGAGAGTCGACCCACTTCAACGTTGAGTCATCCACAAGCCTGTTGCCGTCAGCCAGTGAAGGTGGATACGGAGCATCGGTTTGGTTGTGGGATCCTTCCGACTCCGGCGTCATGCCACTCGTTGGAGTCTGCGATGTGCTCTCTTCCTGAACCGTTGTCGGAGGGACGTTGCGTTCGTCGGTGTGCAGATTTGACGGAACGGAACGGAGGTGCGGCAGAATGGAGCGGAAAACAAGACAGTGATGAAGACGGGTGGGACGAAGAAAGAGGGGAGCGAAAGAGTGCCGACGAGCGTATAAGCCGAGACGAGGGAGCATGGTGGTGGTCTGGGATCAAGAGATGGGGGGAAAGCGACGCGGGCAAGAGGAAAACGGGTGGGCGAAAAGCCGCGCATGGGCCATGACTGTGCCCCGCGTCATCAGAACAACCTGTGCGTGGAAATTTTCAGCCCTTCCGCCGCATAGTTCCGCCGCATAGAAACAGGATGTGTGATGGGCGGCGCGTCTTCCGGAGGCATCGTGCTCTTCGGAATACGTGAGAAAAGTAGTCACGTGACTGCTAGCAGTAGTCAGCGTTGGCGCGTACTTGGGCTACATATATGCGCCTACGCCGGATAAGCAAGCTCATTCTTAGTGCATGGTGAGGCACCGCAGATTGCGTTTGTGCGGACGATCACGTTGTGTTTAATTTACACATCTGCACGGCACGGCATGCCTCTTGGCGTGCAGTGTGCATTTAGTCCGCGTAGTTCCCCACGACAATCTCGAACTTCTTCTCCCTCGCCTCCTCCCCAATCTTCACCCCCAGCTCTCCAACCCTCTTCTCCAGCTGAACACTACCAGCTCCCTCCCCCTCCACGCCCGCCTTCCACCCGTCCTTCCACATCCTCTTCTCATCAACCATCACATTAAACTCCTCCGCGCCCTTGCCGAGGAACGTCCCCCTCCACTCCTTGGGCTCCATCGAGAAGTCCTCCAGGCACAGCTGGGTCTTGCTCAGCGGGGAGACGAGCGGCGGCGAGCCGGAGGAGAGGTAGAAGTCCCGCGCTTTGGCGACACACAGAGGGATCTCGTTCGCTATCCGGTCCATTATCCATCCGGGGATGGAGCCGTTCAGGTTGACTATAGGTTACAACACTCTCGGCTCAGCATGTATGCGCAGTGAAGGAGCAGGAGGAAGACGCACTGTGCACAACATAGCTCACCTCGGTGTCGGCCCCCTTCTGCAGGAGCGTCCACCCGGCAAAGTCCAGCGTCGCTCGCACCTTGCCGTCAACGGGCGGCGTCGCCTCCGTGTCCGGCACGGAGGTCTGCACGGTCTGCACCCACGCGCCGTCTGGCGCCGACTTGACGTCCTGCGCGCCGACGATGTCGCGCCCCGCTACTGGCCAGGTGCCTAAGAAGCCATCAGACGGGGCGGGAAGACGCAGTGGAGCGATGACGCACCTGCCTGGCCGGTATAGAACTTCATAGCGTTCTGGCTGTACTTCTCGAGCGGGAATGCGGTCTCGAACCTCGCGTCCCACTGCTTCCTACACGCCGGCGTGGCGATAGCCTGCCACATCTCCCTCGGCGCCGTCCCGGGTACGGTTCCCCTTCCCCTGACCATCGGCAGGCCCGAGTCGCCGTACTTCTTCTCGAGGAGGACGCCCTCCTGTGTGCCTATGGTGGACCAGCCGGTGGAGGAGGTGGTCTCGGTTTGGACCTTTGCAAAGGCGGTCGCGAGGAGGTCGGTGTAGGGGTTTGGGATGTAGCCGTTGGGCGCGGGGTCGGACGGCTTGGGGAGGGACATGGTTGCGGTGCGTTACGAGTCGGGTTGAAACGGTGAAGGAGGGGAATGGGGCGTGCGAGGGGGGGGGTATAAGAGCGCTGTGAACTGGAATGCAGATCGCGCGGGCGGGGATCGGTGGATGTCCGTACTGTACAGGCAGGCCAGATCGTCGATTCACTGGCGCGCGCGTCATCCACCGATCCACCGCGACCGCGCCCATCTCCGCAGCGGGACCCTTGCTCGGCTCCGGCCTCTAGGGGCGGAGACGGAGGCAGGTGCAAGCGCGTGAAAGAGGGTTGCAGGCACGTGTGGAAGCGTCATGCCGGCCGCTTTGGAGTCTGGCCGCGCCGACCGGGCGTTTACCGCCAACATTGAATTGTCTCGTTGACCGAGGCCGCCGATATCGCCCACGGCCCTTCCCCACCACTGGCAACCCTCGTCTCTTCCCCCCTCCTCCCTTCCCCTTTGTCGGCATATACTTGAGCAGCACTGCCAGTGTCCGCAACATGAGAAGCGCACAATGCGCCTCTCAACCGCCCTCCTCATCTGCTGCGTCCTCAACCCCGCCATAGCACTCACTCAGCTCGACTCGTACGGCCCCTCAACCCTCATCGCCAATGCCTGGTCGGGAGCAGCAGCTGCGCTGCGATACGCTTCCTCCTCCCTCTCCTCGCCGCGTGGCGCCGCACTAGTCCTGCGCAAACGCCTCATCGAGCCCGCGTACCACCAATGTGTCCTCCAGAAGAAGCCGATCGGCGCCGCCGCAAACGGGAGCGCGCCCGCCACGTGGGGCATCGCGAGCCAGACGACGACGACGATCACGAGGAGCCTGCCGAGCGCAACAGAGAGCACAAGCTCGGTGTCGTCCAGTTCTAGTTCTGGCTCTTCGAGCTCGAGTTCCAGCAGCAGCGTGAGCACCACTTCGAGTTCGACGTCTTCGAGCACCACTACAACTAGCCAGGATTCGCCGACCTCACAGGCACCCTCTACCTCAGCTGCACCCACTTCCTCTTCTCAGCCTTCGCCTCCACCACCGCCGCCATCAAGCTCTTCAACTTCATCCACTCCTGCTGCACCCTCGCCAAGCTCAATATGGAACGTCGTCGAGGCACATGTGCGCGTGATATCTGAGTGCAGTGTTCGATAGCTGACTGCGGTGGTAGAGCGGCCAAAACTTCTTCGACGGGTTCACCTTCTGGGACGAGACGGTCGACGGTGGCGATCCTACGCATGGTGCGTCTCATCCTCGCTGCGTGCTGTACCCCGACTGACCACCCGCAGGTCTCGTCGACTACGTCGGCTACCAAAGCGCGCTGCAGCAGGGCCTGGTCGGGATCAACGCACAGCAACACGCGATCATGGCTGCGGCCACGACTCCGAACCTTCCCAGCACCTCCTCCCGGCCCTCGGTGCGCATCTCCACCGCGCGCACCTTCACGGGTGGCCTGCTCATCGCGGACATCTACCACATGCCGACAGGCTGCGGCACCTGGCCGTCCTTCTGGACGTGCGGGCCGAACTGGCCCCAGGGCGGTGAAATAGACATCATCGAGGGGATCCACGAGGCGAGCATCAACACCGCGAGCGTGCATACGAACCCGGGGTGTTATATGCCTGCGGATTATGGGGGCAGCGGGAGCCTGTTGACCCAGGGACCGACTGGGCTCGACTGCTCGGCCGCGGACACGAATGATGCCGGGTGCGGGATCATCGCCAATGGGTCGAATACGTATGGGGTGGGGTTCAACAATGCCGGAGGGGGCGTGTACGCCAGTGCGTGTCCTCTCCTTGTCCGGCTCCCTCCATGTATGCTAATACACCGGCTCTGCAGTGCAATGGGACGAAACGGGCATCTCGACGTACTTCTTCCCGCGGGGGACAACCCCGGGGGATATCACCTCTGGGTACCCTAACCCCGGAGGGTGGGGTCAGCCCGTGGGCCACTGGCCGTCGACGTCCTGCAACCCGTACCAGTACTTCTACAACCACGTGGCGATATTCGATAATGTGCGTCCATTCCCTTCCCCCTCCCCTTCCCCCTCCCCTTTGTCTAGGTGGTACACGGCTACTGATACCTGGTGCAGACATTGTGCGGGGACTGGGCCGGCCCTGCCTGGGCATCATCCGTGATGGGCCAGAGCGGCACCTGCGCACAAATAACGGGATACAGCAACTGTAACGACTATGTGCTCGCGCAGGGCGCCGCGTTCGCTAGTGCTTGTGAGCATTTCCTTTTTCCGCTCGGGGAAAGCCGGCGCTAATGCGGCGTGGGTGCAGATTGGGAGGTCGCCAGCGTGACGCTGTATCAAAAGGCCGGGCAGGGCGCGTAGACACGACTCCTGCGCCACCAACCGCACAATAACATATACACGGGCAACGTGGACGACGAAGATTCTGTCTGTAACTGGTCGAAAATATCGATGCCGACGGGGTGGCAAAACTGTTGTAACATATCGAGCACTTTTCGCGTTAAAAGGGTATTCGGTGAGGGGTAGGAAACGGACTGTTGTAGACTACTCTTACAATATTGTTATTCACGACTAGGCTTGCGCCGAATAGAAAGGCATACAGCTTCCCGTGGTGAGAGAAAGGAGGCGCTCTGCCGAAAATGCTCAGCCACTGCATCTTCCAGGTTCTTCCCGAGCACTACTCCCTTTTTGCGTGGTCTAGAGGTGCCCGGGAGTCATCGTGACTGGCTCGGCGACTCGTCAAGGGCCGGCTGCCTCGTGGGGCCCATGCTTTGGCATTTGTGTGCTGCTCGCGTCGTCGCGGCTATAAAGCGGTGTCATCCTTCACAAAGGGCACCGAGAAACGGGTCGTGATCAAGCGACCTCACCCCTCCCCCTCGGTCGTCTTCTACCCGCACTTGCACGACACCTGATGGGCGACTCGGCGGCCATGACCGCACCCTCGAACGATGCCTCACAATCGTATCTTGATCTGCTCTATCAACGCCCGAATGGGGGTGAGGACGACGCCCAGATGCCGCCGCTCCGGCCTGGATGGGGTCTCTCGCCCGACAGGTACCCGACGACGGGCGTCGTCATGCACAGCGCGGAGATGGTGCCTTGGCTATCTAAACAGCTGGCGGACCTCCTGAAGGACTGTCCGGCTCCCGGTGTAGCCGATCTCACGCAAGAAAAGCTACGCGAGTGGAAAGATGTCGCGCGTCGAGTCTCGTACGCTGAGAACGGAGTGGAGAAGCTGCAAGGAGTGATCGAAGTGGTGACCAAGGATATTCTGGAGCAACGCCCGAACCTGCCGACGGAGGTCGCCCCTTCCACTGTGGACATCACCCAGGGTAAAACACGTTCGGCTCCTCAAGTGCTCTCGGGTGGTCCAAACTGGCATCACCGGTTGCTACACGGCGAAGGGTACGATTGGGGGATCCGTATGGAGGATCAAGAAGGAAAGACGTCTATTGTCACTCGCATCTTCGCGATGTCACAAGAGCGGGCTCAATACTACTTACCCCAGTTGGCTCGCTTATCGAGAGAACATACATGGTTTGATATGGATGCTACCCGCTCCCGTCACGACATTGTCCATCTTGTTCAGCTCGTAAGTACATACCATATAGTCTGTCTTACGCGATGCTGGTTACTCACCAGAGTTCCCTCGTAGCTCGTAGAATTCGCTGGAAATCGCTCTTGCTCACATCTTCTCCTAACTTCATACTCGATGTCGTTGCTACTATGCTTCTCACGCCTCAACTCGGGAGAACTTCGAATAATGTGCTCTGATCTCATAACCGAGTGTTATGTTCTGCCCGTGGTCATGGTGTCCTTGCAGATTTCATGCTTGAACGGCTTCAAAGGCTATGGTCCGGCCCCGTATCCCAAGTCGCCGTGGGAGGACAAGATTCCCGTACCGAGGCCAGCTCTGGTCTCGGTACCAGCATTGACTATTCCACACGAAGAATGGCTATCTACCAGCTTGGATATTCTTATGAAGAGTCCCACGGTAAAGTGGAGCATTTCAATACCCAGAATCAGACTGATCATGGGACAGATCCTACTCGCGTTCCTCCCTAGGTCCTCTTCGTCAGCTCAAGAGCATTACACTCTATGCCGCACTGAGGATGGAAAAGACGGCGTGTTCCCCTTCGAAAAAATTGATGACGCGGTGGCATGCCAATCCAGTAGTCGGCCGATACTTTCTGCATTCAGCGTCATTGGCCAAGGCACGTGCGGCTGGGTGTATCTTGCGGAGTATGGACATCATCGCTTTGCAGCAAAAGTCTCTCCAACATCTCAAGGTCAGGAGCATTGTCTGGTTCAAGAGTATGAAACCTATATGCACATGCGTCGTTTCGGTCTCGAAGGAAAAGTCGTTCCTCGGTGCTTCGGTTTGTACAAGGGCGACCAGATGACAGTCCTCTTGACCTCGTATTCCGGCTATGCGCTCAAAAACTTCGATGATCTGTGTATTGAGGACAGGTGAGAGCATGCACTGAAGCGAATATCCCTCGGCTAATCGCCCCATTAGACTTTCCATCTTCCGCGCGGCTAAGGCACTTGAAGACGCTGGGATCAATCAAGGCAGCTTCTCCCCGCGAAACGTTGTGTGCGACGATAACAACATCTATCGGATAATCGACTTCCATCGGGGGACGTATGTACCGGGGAGGAAAGCCGATTTTAAGCAAATGCGGCTGCGCGGCTACTTCCACTTGGAAGAGGAAGATGTCTGAGATGGTAGCTTGCAGTTGGATTGGAGACATATAGTTCCTCTTCCAGAAACAGACGACGCAGATCTCCAGACTGACGTTGGATACGAGGTGGTGTAGATATGCTGACATACAGTAGAAGGACTAATGAGAGTTGCGTCCCGCTTTGATGTCATTTCGACAAGACGCGTCCCAGTCACGTGTGCCACGGCTATGACGGATGTGTCAGGGACTACCCGAAATTCTGTTTCCGGGTTCTCCTAGGCGGATGGAGCGCGAACTCCAGCGAGTCGACGTTATCTTCCTCGCGCTGCGGGATATCAACAATGCATATCCGACGATATCGACGCTGGCTGTTCACAAGCCCATATCCCGTCCAGGAACGCCATCAAAGACGTTTGGCAGAGCCTCTGGACTATTCCTAATCCGTGAATACTTATAAGCCAGGGCTTTGCGCATTGGCACGCGACTATCACTGCTCAACGACATACGCCAAAGAAATTAGAAAGTCTCTAGCAAGATGTCGTCCGATCTGGAGAAGCAGCATTCAAGGAATCTGACACCCGTCACGTCTGTACGCGCTGAAGAAGTGCGCGGTCACGACCTCACAACTACAGGCATTCCCGAGGCGGAAGAGAAGAAGCTGCTGAGGAAGTTGGACTGGCATATCGCGCCTGTCCTATGCGCCCTGTACCTCTTGAGCTTCCTCGACAGATCGAATATTGGAAATGCGGTACGCACTGTCAGATATGCGCGTTTTGAAACCATGCTGACGTTGGCTAGGCTGTTGCCGGTCTGACTACCGACTTGCACCTCCCCACGAACGGCTTGAACGTTGCCACCTCGATTTTCTACGTGACCTATGTCACATTCGAGCTGCCAAGTGCTGCGTTTCTCAAACGTTTCCGACCCAGCCGCATGATACCCGCTATCATCATCTCTTGGGGCCTGGTGATCCTGTTCAGCGGGTTCATGAGTACCTACGGAGGCCTCATCGCGACCAGGTTGATTCTCGGGTGCTGCGAGGCAGCGCTTTTCCCCTGCATGAGCCTCTATTTGACAATGTTTTACCGGTGCGTGCGATTATATATGCGGCACAGACAACGCATACTGAATATCTGCCTCAATTAGGCGCCATGAGCTGGCTCGCCGGACGGCATTCCTGTTCATCGCTGCCGCATTATCAGGCGCGTTTGGTGGTCTTCTCGCGGCAGCCATCTTGAAGATGGATGGCATCGGTGGCAGGCGTGGCTGGCAATGGCTGTATATCTTGGAAGGACTGGTGTCCGTCCTCTATGGCATCAGCGTCATCTGGCTGTTGTCGGATAGTCCGGAGAAAGCTTGGTATTTGAACGACAGGGACAGGGAGATGATGAAGTGCGTACTTGTTATTGAATGTCCGGATCGGTGTCTGATATTTACGCAGAATCCGGCAAGAGCAGGATTCCGCCTATGTAGGGGACTCCGAGATGTCCTGGGCCGAGTCCAAGCGCGCCATCAAAGATCTCAAGGTGTACCTCAGCGGCTTCTGCCAGTTGGGGGTCGACACTTGCCTATTTGGGTTCTCGACGTTCCTCCCCGTCATCATCCAAGCGCAATCATCGAGCTATACCACCATTCATATCCAACTTCTTACGGTGCCTGTGTATGCGTGGGCCGCCCTCATATACATCTCTCTCGCGATGCTGTCCGATCGCATCAATATGCGCGCAGCGATTATGATACCTTGTGCAGGCGTATCTATGTGAGTTTTTGGTGACCTAGACTTGCATGTTGTTATTCACATGATAATCTAGTATTGGGTACATTATTTTGCTAACGGTGCACCACAATCCCGGCGTGGAATACTTCGCAACTTTCCTGGTCGGCACCGGAATTTATCTCGTATGTCGGTTTCCCCCTCATCAGTTTGCACCTTTCTAACTGAGGCGAAGTGTGTGGGTTTGAACGTCACATGGCTGAACCAAAATCAAGCCGGTCACCACAAACGCGCCACTGCGATCGGCCTCCAGCAGTTTATGGGAAACTGTGGTGGCGTGATAGCGGGCCAAATTTATGTATCCTCGGGTTCTCCATATTACACCGTCGGGCATGCCGTTTCGCTCGCTGGAATGTGTTGGGCTGCCTGCGGATTCGTCACCATGTACTTGACACTGCAACATCTCAACAATCGCAAGGATCGTTTAACGAAAGAGCAAAGGGAGGAGGCGGACAGTCAAGCTGTGAAGGGGGACGCGCATTATTTGTTCAGGTTCTGCTACTAAATGCAAATCGACCAGCAACCGCCAAGACTTTCAGGAAGTTACAGTAGTTATATGTATGTTTACGGCAGCTACACAATACAAAATGAATATAGTCTTGTGTGAAGAATTCACCCTTGTTTTGCTCCATGCGGTCAAGCCCCATGGTGTTCTTGGCACCACTGTCCTGCTGCGTGTCCAACTCCTCGGGAATCCACTACCACATGTGTACAGGTGGAGATCAGTATTTACTAGCGCTTGCCGGGAAAGTCATTCCCCAACGATCCGAACGTTGCCTTTTTTGGTTCGCGTGGGAATGGGGAAGGTCTCCGCAAACCAATTCCCGCTTATGATCTCTCTAGCCATCGCCGTGCAAATCTTCAATTTTATGCTAGCCCTTTCGTCGGGTTCCGACCCGGTTGGTGCTCGCTAACTCTTATCGTGCAAGATCCGCTTGCATCTAAAAGGACTTGAAGCTTTCGGTGACAAATAGTACCAGGGCCGGAGCTCGCGGGGCTGAGGCGTTCGCGAACGTGCTTTATAAGAAGCGCTTGAAACGAGTGCCTGTCCCTGAACAGAAGACAGAAGGTCGATCGTCACGTACTCCTTTGTACGATTCGGTCAGCCGGTCCGCATATCGCACCAATACCCAGCAGGATACAAATATAGAAGCACGGAGCGGAGTTGTTCGAAGTGTAATGTTGCGACCAGGCGGCGCGATCTCGTCCCGACCAGCCGGAATTCAACTCGAGCGGACCTAAAGTCATGCGGCTGTCGCCGAGAATGGTTTAAACGATTTGCCCGGTGCTTTCAGTCGATGACCGTTAACGCAGACAAGCATCGCCTTCAACACAGTAACTCGGCAATCAAATTCCTTGTTCCCCGTGGGGCTTTGTAGTGTGCGGTTCCGTGAAAAGGTGATCGAAGACCGATGATGCATGCCAAGCAAGGGCGGCATGGCGGGCCGACGAGCCGGAGGCGCACATCTTTCCTCCCGCATGCGGCCCCATTGTACCATTTAGAGTTACGCGCGGGATGAAGTCACCGCAGTTCCCTTGGCTCTCTCCTTTTTCAGCCATCAACGCAAGCCATTTCACCGGTGATTCTCCCGTACGTGTCGTTGCCCCACGGGGCACCCCGCAGCCTCTCACCTCTGTGGTATCACGGGTTCTATGACACGACTTCTGTACCTGTCGATCGCGCTTCTCGCATACCAATCTATGTCTTGTGTCTGATGGTCAGTTGTTTTCTGGATCCGGGGACACATTATAAAAGGCTCTTATCTTCTGAATGGCGGGCACGTTGGCGTTCCAAGTGCTCACATCGCTCTCCCTTCCCTGCAACTGCCATCATCCACGATGTCCCTCACGCACCAGGAGAAGCAGGACGAGGTCTATGTCGAGGATTCCAAGGGCCAGAATGGCAGCGACCACGGAGATTCCTACACGAATGGCAAGAGTTTCCTCCCAACGGACCGCCGTATGACGTCTGTGGAGAAGCAGGAGGCACTGAGGTTGGCTGAGGCGGCTGACCCCGGTTTCAAGGCATTCTCCTACCGTGGTTTCATCTTTACGCTCTATGTTCTTGTTGTATGCTGCTGCTCCGGCGATAATGGCATGGATCCAACTGTCATGAGCGCCATCAACTCTATGAGTCAATTCCAAAACTACTTCGGCATCCCTTCCAGTGGAGGAGTTCCCAAAACTGGTACCTCGCCCCCATACCTGCTTTGAAGGACTTCACTCATTATGGTACAGGCATCGTCTTTGGTATCTACACAATCGGAAATGTCTGCTCCGTCTTCCCAAATGCATACCTGCCTGATCGCATCGGACGACGTTGGAGCATGTTTGTTGGGAATCTGGTTCTTATGTGAGTCTATTCAAACCTCCCTGCGGTCGTGCTAACGAAGCCGATAGTTTGGGAGCCATGTTGACGGCCAATGCAACGAGCATGGGCATGTTCATGGGTGGCCGCTTCCTAACTGGTTCGTTTGCAACCACGGTACTATACAGGGTATCTAACAGTTCACATAGGGTTTGGGTGCACTTTTGCCGCGACTAGTGCAAAGTCCTACCTCGCCGAGATTACGTCGCCCTCATCTCGCGGTCGTTTCATGGGCCTGCTCAATTCGTTCTACTATGTCGGTCAAATCATAGCGTCTGGCATAGCAGTGCCTACCGGTCGGTATTCAACTGATTGGGCATGGCGCGCGCCCCTCTTCGTGCAAGGAGTCCCCGCCATCATCAACATTGCCTTCATCATGCTCCTTCCGGAGTCACCTCGTTGGCTGTATTCTCGTGGACATACCGACAGGGCGGCACGTATCTTGGCCGACCTCCACTCCGAGAACAGGGACGTCAACTCGCCTTTGATCCAGCTCGAACTGCGCGAAATTGAAGAAGTCATCCAACTAGACGACGCTACAAAGCACTGGTGGGATTTCCGTCCCCTATTCCACAACGCCGCTTCAAGATATCGCATTTATCTGTGCATTATCGTGTCTATTTGGGGGCAGCTCTCGGGGAATGGCTTGATGTACGGTGCATTTCTACGCTTCAGGAGCGTATTACTGACTATTCCTGCAGTACATACTACCTCACCGTCCTCCTGAACCAGGCTGGAATCACCTCGCCCGACCGTCAGCGCGTTCTGAACTTTGTCAACTCAATCACGTCATTCGCCGGTGCTCTCAGTGGTACTGCTATGGCAGATCACGTTGGTCGTCGCTTCTTGATGATCTTCGGTTCATTCTGCTCCGCTGCTGGAATGAGCATCGTCGCCGGTCTGCTTTGCAACACGGGTCCCCAAAGCATCATGCGGGCGAATGCCGGTATCAGCTTCATCTTCTTGTTCATGGTCTTCTTCTCTTTCGGCTGGACCCCCATCCAGGCGCTGTATCCAACGGAAGTTCTGTCGTTCGAAATGCGCGCAAAGGGTCTGGCATTCCAGACCCTCATTACTCAAGGTGTCTCTTGTATCAACACGTTTGCCCTTCCCTCTGCTCTGGCTGCGCTGTCCTGGAAGAGTAAGTTCGATCAACCACGATTCCCTTGCTGCTCTAACCAAGCGTACAGCCTACATCATATTCGCGTGCTGGGACGTGGTTGGCATTGTCACGGTGTGGATAATGGCAGTCGAGACGAAGCAGCTTACCCTGGAAGAAATGGACGCTGTTTTCGAGAGCAAGCATCCGCGCAAGTTTGCAGACGAGATCAGCAAGGAGGCTCGGAGGAGGGCGAAGGAGCAACGGAACGGAATGGCCATTGCTTGAACTCCCGTGTAGTAGCTGTTGGAGTTCGAGTGCCTGTTTGTATGTTATGGGATCGTAAAGAGTGGGAACTTCGATGAATTGCAATGATTTATCACGCGGGCAACGCAAGTGAATAATTGACTATGGCTGGTGGCGCAAGATATTTCGGCTGCGGTTCAGTTATCACCACCGAATGGAATCGGAACAGGACAACAGTCGATCGGGCAATCGTTACTGGCTTCTGGAAGCTTCAATGCGATACGTAGTTGCGTTCATGTGAACAGCACTGATAACGACCTGATCCGAGACACAACTAGATCGCCGTTGGTCATAGTAGAAAATGGGTTGAACTATAGGAGCTTACTTGAAAGTTGACACTTCGGTTTGCACCCGCTTGCCAACGGCGTCGGGTCACACGTGGATCATTCAAGCAATTGCAAATTATCATACAAAACATTGACTGTCATAGTACACTCGCCGCTTCTCATACATGGTATTTCATGTCAGCAAACGCATAGTTATGACTTATACTGCTGCTTCCGATGTTACACAGAATACATCGAGTCTCGATCGGTATCTGGAGCCTGACCCGCGCCGTCTCCCCCAATATTCGCCCTCCCTGGCCCGGCCCCGAATGTCAACCCTAGCCCCACTTCCTGCTCCCGCGTCATTGGCATAGTAGTGCGCAGAATAGGCGAAGAGTCGCCGGCGCCTAATCCAGTCCAGGTTGAGGTCCGTGTATGCGCACCAGTGGTTGGCAAAGTTGCATACGACGGATGTGGCGGAAGCGAAGGGAAAGCGCGAGGTGGAAGCGATGGGATCAAGGAGAATAACCATGCGATCGCCAGAAGGTTGTATGCCAAGAGCCGGCGAGTGAACCAGCCGATCATAGGTGAAAGTGGGACAACGGCGTCGGTTAGGTCCCTTATGTCTAGCAAAGATGGATCAGTCCACGTTGTGTATGTATAAGAGCGTAACGCACCCCAGAAATCACGATGCTTCGCGATCCTCCCCCGCTCATTAAACTGCAGTCTGGTGATGACATGGAGTTGGAAGTGCATCGGGCTTGGAAGCGTGCGCTCCTCGCCCTTCTGACCCCACAACGACGGTAGCTTTAGTTTCGGCGGAGGAACGGTCGCCTGTCCAAGGGCAGCGGCGGTGCTCATCAGGCTGACAGTGCTTGTGCTGTCTCGGGGATTGGGCACGAGGCTGTCGGTCGAGCTCGGCTGGCCAGAGGCGGTGTGCCATTCGGGGAGAAAGAGGAAGTGCAGCGTCTGTTCGAGCATCGCCGTCCGTGCCCCATCAAAGGACTCGGACTCGCATGTCTCCAGTACTTCGGACCAGACGCGTATGAGAGGGAACGACTTTGGTCGGTCGAGATCGGAGAGGAAGGGTATCATGGACCAGAGCCGCGGCAAACCGAGACCGGAGAGTTTGTGCGTGAGGGAATACAAGGCGGTGATAAGAGTACGTCCGTCCGCCGTGAGCAGAGGGTTCTCGTAGACTGATATCCATGGACCGAGTTAGTGATGATGTTACATATAACGAAAGCATTGCGCACCAGCATCAGCTTCGTACAGCCTCTCCACCCTCTCCCTAAACTCTTGCTCCGCCTTGACCGCATCTCCGTTTATCGCGACACGACTGGTCGAGGGATGGTACGATCCATACACGAGCTCATGGACCTCGAGTGCGCTCGCGCGTCTCCAGCTCTCTAGCCGAGGCCGGACTTGGGTGTTGAAGTCATCCTGCCCACCGACGAGGAGGCTCAGCTCTGAGCCGCGCGGGAATGGGACGCTACTTGGACCAGGAGCGGACGACGGGTCTGGATGGGGTGGAGGGGATACGTGCGCCATTGGTACAGATAATATGCTACAGAAGGAGATGAGGGAAAGGAGGACGTACGATCGATGAGCTGGGATGCGGCGGTACAGGAGATCTCCTGTACGTAAGTGGCGGTGCAGGCACGATCACGTGAATTCTTGTACCTTCCGGTAACCGGCGCTACTTCTCGCCAGATCCAATCATGAGTCCAACCAATGCTCAACGGCAGTCCTACAATGCTACATGCATCTGACCTTGTTTATGCCTCTGTTCAGTCTGAGCTAGAGAATGGTCGATGGTTGTTCGGGCAGTCTGGTCGTCGTCGATGCTTAATGATGTCTGCATCTGAATTCGACGTGGCTATATCTTGCATGTTGACCAATACACCGGATGTGCTATTGGAGTTAGTTCTTGTGCCTGCATCGTCGCTATGGAGGTGCGAGTGACACGGTTACGGGGAAGCCCACCAACACTCCATGCTCTAGACAGCCTGGAAGCCACCTTACTCTGGCCCATCAATCATCGATTTGATAATCCACTCGCCCTGCCGCTCCTTGCCATTTCTCGTAGCCTCCAACATGTCTGGCGCGTCTTCACAGGGAAATCGCTGGGCGATGAGCGGAGCGAGGTCAATCTTGTGTGCTGCGGCGAAGGATATGGACAGAGGGTAGTCGCCGTACTGTATGTGCGCCGCACCGCACGAGAAAGGTCAGTGTCCCCGATCAAGCCCGACCCGCCCCCATGAGCCCACTTGCGTCACTTCCGCATACACGGAGACGGAACGGAATCCCCCAGTGCTTAATTTTTAATAGGCTTTCGGACCAATTTCAGCGATATGAAACGACAAATCTTCCAGTCAAGCGGCCAAATTCAGCGACTTAGCAGTTGGGTTTGATAGCTGGAGGACGGAATCAGCCGAGACCATACCTTCGATGATAACACTTGTGGAAACGGTTTTTCACTGAGTACCGTTATCGACTGACTTTTCAGTGAATATGTCACCGATGGGGCGTGATCGCCCGTTTGAACGCGTTGAGCGCGTTTTGAGTCTGTTTTAAGCCAAAGGAAGCCGACGATGAAATGAAGCTAGTGCTTTGAGCCAGCGATGGTTCAGAATTGGACTGACGCAAGCCGTACTGTATCCATTTGACGGTCGTTGATTCCAGCGCCAGACGACCGCCCGGCCGTACATAACTAACTTGTGATTCCGTTTGCATCCGTACGTTTTTCAGTTTGGCGCCCAGAACCCTGACAGGCCCAAAACTGTTCTCGCACTCGCCCGACGACACCCAAAATGGTTCGCATACGCAAGAGTGAGTTATATATGTGGTCAATAACTTGCTTGCACTGATGTATGCATCTGCGTAGAGTCCAGCAAGCGTGGCAAGACGCATCTGCGCGAAAGGGTGAAGCATAAGGTCACTGAGCACCGGAGGAAGTCGAAGAAGGAGGCGAAGAAGAATCCGCAGTGGAAGTCTCGTGCGTGCCATGGTTAGCACATCGACATCAAGCCACTGACAGCCCTCTAGGCCATAAGAAAGACCCGGGTATTCCTAATTCGCTGCCATTCAAGGCGGAGATCCTTGCGGAGATCGCTGAGGAGCGACGGCTAGTGCGTCCCGTTCGCAGTGCTGCCTGGAAGTTTTGCTTACACAGAACGTCAGGCTGAGGAGGTCAAGCAGAAGCGCAAGGAGGCCAAGAAGGCGGCAAAGGAGGGGAAGGCAGTTGAGGTTCCAGAGGAGAAAGAGGAGAAGCTTCCGGAGGACGGGGAGGAGGGAGTTGCGCATCTGGCCGGGGTCGGAATCACCGCCCTGCCGGCGTCGTCCACCATAAGCAAGGCGAAGCGATCCAAGAGCTCGGTCCAGTCAGAGCACCCAGTGGATGAGAGCAGACCGAAGCGCAAGGATGCCAAGAAGCGTGTGAAGGATGACAAGGCAACTGAGGTTGAAGAAGACGGGGATAAGGACGAGGACATGGCTCAGGACGACGGCGAGGGAGATGCGGATATGACAAATGACGACGTCCCCATGCTTGTGGAATCGTCCACTGCCAGCAAGGTGAAGTCGTCCAAGGCGGCATCGTCCGCACCATCGAAAAAGCGAGTCACCTTCGCATCCTCTGCAACTGCGCAGAACGGGAAAAAGGGGGTTAACGGCTCGGCCGCGGACAAGAAGGCGAAGGGCACGGCGCAGGTGAAGGAGGGTGAGGAGGCGTATGACTTCGGCAAGTTCTTCTGAGCATAGACGCATCCTGTTCTATTCACATTCTGGCACTTGTAATACCACTGGCTTGCATTTCTCAGGGATGTTGCTATACCCTGCGGCCAACAGAGATGGATGTGAATGTATTGCCCGCAATATTACTGTGAGGAAGGGAGAAGACGACATATTACAACAATTACCGTCTAGATAAGGTATATAGGAGGGTATAGCACAACAGCTCGCGAAAGACGAGGAACAGAACCCTTCCAAATGGACCAATGACCCGGAGAGACAGGAGAGGGAGACAGGGAGCGTGCCAACAACGATCACTTCATAGCGGAGCGAGCTCTGAGCTGGTCCCTCAGCGCCTGGTTCTCCGTCTGCGCAGCGTTGAGCTCGTCGAGCAGCTGCGCCCGCTGGCTCGCCTCGACGCGCTTCATCGAGTCGACCTCGTCCTGGGCCTCGTCGAGGGCGCGCTTGAGCTCCGCCACCTGCGCCTCGACCTTGTTCCGCGCCGCCTGGGGCGCGTCGGCGGCCTCGGCGGCGAGCGTGAGCGTGCGGGCGGAGAGGACCTTGTTCGCCTCGCTGAGGGAGTGGCAGGTCTCGGCCTGCATCGCCGCTTGCTCCTCGAGGGCGCGCTTGGCCGTCCGAGCGTCCTCGAGCGCGCGCTGCAAGTCTGAGATCTCCGCAAGCCTGCACAACCATGATCAGGACCGCCCATGCCGACGCCCACGGCCACGTCAAACGGTCACACTCACAAAGCCGTCTCGCGCTGGGCGATCCCCTGGAGCCGCTCCTCGAGCGCGCGGACCTGCTTCTGATACGTCTCCATGCCGACCCTGCCCTCCTGGGCGAGCCGCTGGCTCCGCTCCGCATTTGCCTTGAGCAGATCGTGCGCCTGCGCGAACCGGATCAGCCGCTCCATGAGCGCCTTGTCATCGGCGATGAGCGCCTTGCACCGCTGGACGAACGCGTCGGGGGAGAACGACTCTGCCGAGCCCGAGGCGGTGGGCGAGTGCCCCGGCGGCCGCGACGCATCGCCGTAGAGCTGCTTGAGGGTGCGCACGTCCATGTCGCTCAGGCTGCCGTTGGCCCCGGCGCCGGTGCCCGTGGGGCTCACCCCGCCCGCTCGGGCACTGGTGGGGCTCGCCGCAGCGGCGCTGGTGGGCGTGCGGCTCCTGCTGCGGCCGAGCTGGCCAGCGGCGCGCGCCTCGGCCGAGGGGAGGAGGTGCCAGAGCTCGCTGAGCGCTGCGAGCAGCCGCTGGTCCGGCAGCGCCTGTGAGCCTGCGCCTTTGGTGGGCGACGAAGGCCGGGAGTGCGAGGCAAGGTCCCGCCGCACACTGTCGACCTCGCGCCGCGCCGCATCGACCTGCTTGGCCATGGCGAGCCGCTCGTCGTCCTTGTCGCTGAGCAGGCGCGCGCGCTCCTCCTCCCACCGGTCCTTCTCGGCCTGCAGCGCGCGCGTGCGAGCAAGATGCCGCTCAAGCCCGGCGAGCGCGTCGCCGTCGTCGTCCCGGCCCAGGTGCTCCCGCGCCAGCCGCTGCACACCGCGCTGCACGCGCTCGAGCTCGGCGAGGCGCATCTCCCGCAGCTCCCCGCTCGCGGCCCAGGCCTCCTCCTTCTCCCTCAAGCGCTCCTCAAGCTCCCGCACCCGCGCCTCCGCCCCGCCAGCCTTAACACCGGCGATCCTGGCCTTGCCCAGTTCCCGCTCCAGCTCGCCCGTCCTCCCCTCCAGCACGCGCCGCTCGGCGGCCCACTCCCCCTTCTCCCGCCTGAGCTCAAGCAGCTCCGCCTGCAACGCCCCAGCGCGCATCTCCTCCCCCTCGAGCCTCTCGACCTCCCGCTCGAGCTCGCGAAGATCAGACCGCATCGCCTGGACCTCGCCGGCGCGCTCGCGCTTCTCACCCGCGGCGCGGTCGAGCTGCGCCTGCAGCGCCTTCTCCCGCGCACGGAGCGCGTCCGCCTCGTCCTGTGCAGCGCGCAGCTGCTGCTCGAGCGAGGCCATGCGCTGGGCCGTGGGCGTCCGCGGCACGGGGGGGATCGTCGCGCCCTCCGCGCCGGCGAACAGGTGGGGCCCGTTGAACTTGCCCTGGCCGAGCTTGGGCGTCCCCGCGCGCGACGTGCCGGCGCTCCGGGTCGTCGTGGCCGATACCGGGGAGCGCGGGTCGGCGCTGAACACCGTCGGGCTGCCGTCCGCCGTGCTGAGCTCGTCGTCCCCCTCGTCCCGCTCGAGCGGCGCAGGGGAGATGCCGACCTTGCGCTCAAGCATGGTCAAGCTCCAGGCGAGCACGGCGGCCCTGTGCTCGCCGAGCTTCCTGCCGACGTCGGCAGCGCGCTCGGCGACCTTTCCGATCTCGCGCTCGACCTGCTCGACCTTGCGCACGGCGGCGTCGAGCTGGTCCCCGGTGGTGCGGCTCATGCGCTTGTGGCTCGCGTGCAGCCGCGCGAGCGACTCGGCCGCGTTCCGGATCTTGGTCTCGGTGCGGAGCTTGCCGCGCAGGGCGGCGAGGCGCGTGGAGAGCAGCGCGTGGTCGCGCTTGAGCTCCTCGACTTCGTCCACGGAGAGCACGGCGAACTCGCGCGCGTCGACGACGGCCTGCGCGGCGAGGAGGGACAGCAGCATCTCGTCGGACGTGTCGAGGAGGGAGGACGCGTGGCGCGCGCGCCATTCGGGCGTGTACGGCTCGGGCGCGCCGCTGGCCGTGCTCCCGCGCTGCGCCTCGCGCCGGTTGGTGGGGCGCGAGGGGGAGCTCTGCGTGCTCAGGCTCGTGGCGGTGGGCGAGGCGAGCGGGGTGCGGGAGACGGTCCCCTGGAGGGTGCCGTTCCTGCTGGCGAGGCCGTTGAGGGCGAGCGGCGGTGTGGGTCGGGCGGGGACGGCGGCGGTGGTCCTCCTGGGCGGGTGGGAGGTGCGGAGGATGAGGGTGCCGTCGCTGACGGAGCCTGCGTCGTCCGAGTCTGAGCTGAGCTCGTCGGGGTGGACGGTGATTGTGCG
>KV423933.1:99053-111768 GCA_001632435.1 Calocera cornea HHB12733 | reverse complement strand
CCTGTTGCCCTCCTTATCGTATTTGGGTTGGTTATCGACCCCTGTTCGGGCCACTATTGATGATCCGCCTATGGCTGGATTGTTGTGCCCTCACAAGGCAGGACTTATTAACTAAATAAGGTTGGACTGCACTCTGTGCCCCTCTGTGCCCCTCTATGTCCGGGCCATTTTTGCAAGTTTTTATGAATAACAATGTGAATTCAAAGCAGCAATGGTCTTATACAAGCTTAATTCATGCTTATACACAAGTACTAATCATCATCAACAGGAATAGCCTCCTGAATCATTGCTCCACTGCCTTTTGAAAGGTCCCGAGCAGCCTTAGCCTTAGACTCCGCATGTGCTTTCTTACAATAAAAGTAGGTAACTATAAAAGGGTTAGAGTGGTCCAAATATGGACAGGTTTAGCTATGCTTACTGTCAAGCTGTATCTTTCCTTCCTCCCTCTTTGCCTCACGAATCACAAATGCGCCCTGGTTGCCAAGACTCTTTATGATGGGCCAATCTGAAAGTTTTGGAGGGCAGCACTTTTCTTCTTCTTTGGAGACTAAACAAGTGGTCAGTAAACAGAAAGAACAGAGAAGGGAGACTGGAGCATACCTGTGAGACACCTTTACCACAAGCCATGGTGGTACAAACAAGAGAGAGTGCCAGCAATGCATGTACAATGTTGACACTTACCACACTGCCACCTGCTTCCTCTCCACCTTCTGTCAACTACTCAAAAAGCATTCCATAAAAAAGCGATGCAACACTCTGGACCCTTGTGTGCCTCTCTCTTCCCTTCCTCCATCTGCACCGGAGGTCTTTGCTTAGGGCTGGCCCATGGGCCACTTGGGGAAATAGGGCCCGGGAGGGCCATTTCACGGAGTACGCCTCCGTACCCGGGCCATCCGAGGTAATAACTCGCGCACGGTGTGTGCTGGCATGACGACCACAAACAACTCGAGAACACACACGAGGTGCTTGGCACGCTGATACCGTAAAGGGAGAACCCGCCTGGCTCTCACCCGTGGCGGCGGGAGGATGATCCCCCGTCCCCGCGTTGCGTACCTCCTCCTAGTACGGCCCGGCCCGACCCCGCATTCTCCCGCCTCCTCCACGCACAACCGGGACTCGTGCAGCCGGGTGAGGGCGCCAGGCGGCTCCCCCTCCTCCTCCTGCGTGCCTGACACCCCAGGGCACTCATAAGCCCGGCCAGGCGGACGGCCTGCGTCTCCCCACTTGCGAGCCAGACACCGACCGGACGGCGCAACACACAACTACAGCAGTACGCTATGACACCGGCACCGGCCCCGGCCAACAAGTCCTTCGTCCTCCGCGCCATCAACGACGTCGTCTTCGAGGACAAGCCGATCCCCGAGCGTGCGTCCCCGTCCCCGTCCCCGTCCCCGTCCCCGTCTCCCCGCCCCCTCTCCACTCTCCGCGCCCTGACCCCCCTCCCTCCCCAGTAGGCCCCACGGACGTCCTAGTCCGCATACTGAAGACGGGCATCTGCGGGTCCGACGTGCACTTCCTGACGCACGGGCACATCGGCGACTTCCACGTGCGCTCCCCCATGGTCCTCGGCCATGAGTCCTCCGGCGTCGTCCACTCCACCGGGCGCAGCGTGACCACGCTCACGCCGGGCGACCGGGTGGCGCTCGAGCCGGGCGTGACCTGCCGCAAGTGCCACGCCTGCAAGGGCGGCCGGTACGAGCTCTGCCCGCACATCCTCTTCGCCGCGACCCCGCCGACGGACGGGACGCTCGCGCGGTTCTATCGCGTGCCGGAGGACCTGGCGTACCGCCTGCCGGACGGGCTGAGCTTGGAGGACGGGGCGATGGTGCGCCTTTCTCTTTCTCTTTCTCGTTCTCTTTCCATTTGCGGTTGGTTGGTTGCCCCTCACCCCGCTTCTGGCCTGAGTGGCCGCCGGCCAACCCAGTGCGCAGCTGACCCCGCGCGCAGATGGAGCCCCTCTCCGTCGCGGTGCACGCTGCGCACACGCTCTCCGCCGTCGGCGCGGGGCACACCGTCGTCGTCTTCGGCTGCGGGCCCGTCGGCCTCCTGTGCATGGCCGTCGCCCGCACGCTCGGCGCCGCCGCCATCCTCGCCGTCGACATCCAGCCGTCGCGCCTCGCCTTCGCCCGGGAGTACGCGGCGACGCACACGTACCTGCCGCCGAGGATGCGCGAGGGCGAGCCGCGCGTCGAGTACTCCCGCAGGTGTGCGGAGGGGATCTGTGAGCTTATGGGATGGGCAAAGGACTTGGTTAAAGGGACGGGCGAGGGCGGCGCGGACAGGGTGCTCGAGGCTACCGGCGCGGAGGTGTGCATCCAGACAGGCATATTCGTCGCCAAGCGGGGTGGTGCGTCTGCGTCTCCGTCTCCGTCCGCTGTCCTTCACCTCTTCTGTTCGCCTCTGTTCGCTTCTCACCCCTTCGATTCGAGTGTCTCCCAGATGGGGAACGTGCTGATGGGAGTGGAACCTAGGCGTGTTCACGCAGATTGGGATGGGCGCGGATACGGCCACGGTGCCCATCACGACGGCGCTCGTGAAGGAGCTGACGATCAAGGGCTCCTTCCGGTACGGCGTGCGTGCACCTTCTTCCCTCCCCTCCCCTCTCCCAGCTAACGAGCCCCGCCCGCCGCTGTTCTCCATCTGCCAACGTACTGCCCTGTACACACATAGTACGGCGACTACCCGATGGCCATCTCCTTCGCTGCGGCGCGCAAGATCGACCTCGCCCCGCTCGTCACCCACCGCTTCGCGTTCGCCGACGCGCCCGAGGCGTTCGAAGCGACCAAGAACGGGAAGGACAGGCAGGGCAAGTGGGTCATCAAGACGCTTATTGACGGGCCGGAGTAGGCCCGCGGCGAGTTCACATCACATCACATCACATGGTACAGTACGCGGGCGAGCGGGCGCGAGGTGGGGTCAGTAGGCTTGAACGGGTTGATCAAGTAATGCGATTCTTGTTCGGTCACAGTGCGGGGAAGGGACAGGCCAGCGGGGACCGACGCGCGGGCGGACACCCACCTCCCGTCTTCCCAAGTCCGCCTGGAGCGTTCGTCCGGGTGAGTCTTCAGCTCCGACAGGATAGGCGTTCTCGAATGCGTGCGACCAGCGCCTGCCTATATATGTTGCGGCATTCCCTCACACCGGGAAATACCTGGCTCGGAGGGCGAGTAATAGCCGCTCGAGAGGTTCAACCATGCGCGCCCTCCTCAACACCTCCCGCCGGACCGCCCTCCCAGTCCCGCTCCCTCCGGCACATTCCCAAACCCATCCTCTCCGCCTCCTCAGGCAACCTCCGAGTTTGACCCAAAGCGGGGTAGACCGCCCCCGCTTTGCATCGGTTCCTGCAAGGCCGCGGGCGCGCCCTCAGGATATGCCCGCTCCCGGACGAGTTGGGGGTCGACTTCTCGGCATTGTCGAGGGTGCTGGCGGTGCCGATGTACAGCCTAAACGCAACAGCGCTACTAGCCCGAAATGCGAACTGTTGGAATGCATTGAGGACAACCGGGGGCACTTGCGTACCCGCCCGAGTTACCTCAAGTAGACGGGACGCAAGACGCGGCCCGTGCTAACAGTCACGTGACTGCTTTTCTCAAATATTCCGAAGAGCACGATGCCTCCGGAAGACGCGCCCGTCCCGTCCATCACACACCCGTTTTCCATGCGGCGGAAGAGCTTGAAAAATTCCATGCACAGGACTACATCATGACTCTTGGCACAGTCATGGCCCGTGCCCACTTTTTCGTCCACCCGTTTTCTCGCTGCTCGCGCCGCTTGAGTTTCTCCCCATCTCTTGATCGCAAACCACAGTCATGCTCCCTGGTCTCCGCTTGCACGCTGGTTGGCCTTCTCTCGCTCCCTAACGTCTTCGTCCCACACGGTTTCGTCAATCTCTCTCTCTCCGCCCCATTCTGCCGCATCCGGTCCGTCAACTTCGCGCACGATATCCCTCCAGTGTCCACCCATCAATCAGCGAGACCCCACAATGCAGCTGCTCTCTAGTGCTATGACCCCGGAGCCGGAAGAAGAGGAGGAAGGAGGAGGAGAAGGGGGAGAATAAGAAGAAGAAAGCGAACCTCTGGATTGAGACTCGTCCGATGCCGAGAAGGACCTTGTGGAGAAGTTGACGGTGGAGAACGACCAGTTGCCTAGCATGGGTGACTTGAACCGAGTGAACGCGGTTGGTGGCTGCTGTATGCTTTGTGATGCAACTTCTAATTTCGGCTTCAGAGCACCTTGGTCTGGCACGACTCCCGATTTAAGGACAACACTCTGTACCGCACAGAGCCCCGTGACGACAGGATATATGTAGCGTGGACTCCCACGCAGGGTCAAGCCTATCTCAGCTGTCATCTATACCTCCAACGCCAACTTGAGTCGGGGTCGGAAAGATGCGGAACAACCTGGCGCTGAAAAGCTGGCTGAACTGAGCTGGTGATCAACATCAATGGCATTCTCCGAGGCAGGCCGTGGCCGCTTCGACACGAAAGAACTGTATACAGTATAGGAAGATCAGGCTGGCCGGGTTGGAAGAGAGAGTCACTCCAAAGTCTATGGATTGTTCGAAAATCTCGGCGTCGGGGCTCTCATCACCGGCTACTCCGGGAAAGCATTGCCAGAGGAAAGCCGGTAGAAGTTGACGGATACGGAGAGGTGAGTGTGAGTGCCATGTGCAAATCTATATACTCACATCTAGTGTGGACTAGCGGCTCACTGTTCGAAACAGTGAAGAGCCTTGCCTGCGCTGGTATTGAGCACCGCGGCATCACACCATCTAACGTGGTCAAGGGCAGTGTACCCCAGGGAGACGGCCCCGGACAGCTTCAGCTTATCGATTTTGCCCGTAGTCGGTGGGAAGTCCCTCTTGCAGACAATTTCGATATTCCACAAGTACGCTACATGCTTGACTTTGGCGGGAGTGGATCGAAGAATACTCACTGAGCCATTGGTGAACGCATGACCATAGCATCATATCAGCATTTGCGTACTTCACGGACTTCGAAAAGAGTTGTCTCAGCGTTCCGTGATTGTATGTCGAATAGCACTGCCAGGGTCTCCATATGCGTACTAGAGAAACCAATGCAATATACATGAGATTGCATTCGACATTGCCAATATTATCGAGCAGGATAATGAGGGTTCGAACTCAGATTCAATGTGTCATCACTGTTGCATCCGAGAGTCTGAGCGGATATGTGAAGAGTGCGGCTCCGCGGCACTGTGACTCCTCCTTCCCGTTCCGAAACCCCAAATTTTGCTTCGGTTCCAACGGCACCATCGCATTCTTGACGTCTCCTCTCTCAAACGACGACATGGGGGACACGAGTGCACTCTCCCCTCCCTCCCCGTCAGCATTATCGTACTTTGATGCTCTTCAACAAGTGTCATCTTTCGACAAAGTCAACTTGCGGGGGCTGACGCCCCTTCCACTCGGATGGGGCCTAACGACCAGCGAGTTTCGACCACCCCATGTGATCATCCATGATGGTGGCATGATTGAGCAGCTTCTGCAGAATCTGCGTACGACACTTCAAGGGATAGACGGGCCAACACCATCCTCGCTGGCCAGTGTCGAGCTCGACGTTTGGGGGCGCTGTATGTTGGACAACTCAGCTTGGGAGCGACGATCCATGTCGCTGTGCAGAGCCACTACCAACGTCACCAATAATATCTCAGAGCTGCTCCTCAACAGAGCCATACTGGATTCAAACGATGTCTCGGTCCCCAGCCTCAGCCCCGCTCCATCACCTCCGTGTACATTCAGGTCTCTTCAAGGTTCAGAGCACCACCGCTGGTCCCACTATGAGGATACACAGGAGCTCACATCGACCAAAACTGGACTGATTCTCCATGTGAAGAGCGTCACAGACACCAAACTTTTGGACACAGCGCTACCCTATCTGCTTGACTTCGGAAAGGACCAGGTAATAGTAACCGGTCTTGGGCAGCGCATTCCTGCCCCAAACCCTTTCGGCGTACTTCAACTCGTGAGTAAAAGTATCATTCTCTTTCCACAACTGTACTCATTTCTTGCCAGATAGCGCATCATTTTGGTGCTTCCAGTGCGACATGGCTCGTATTGACGTCTTCCATACACTCGATGATACTTCGCTTATACCAGGCGCATAATGGAGAGCGGATCATTCTGTGCTCTGATCTCATCCACATGAAGCAGAGTCATCTATTGCTACCAGCGTTGATTTCACTTCAATTATCGCCCATCAATAACAAACTCGATGTACATCTTCCCCTGGGTCCGAAGTTCGAGCCCTTGAGGGTCATTCAAGATCGCAAGAACAGGCGGCTCGAGGTGGAGAACAGTGATGCGGTACGTCGATAAAATCGAAAAGCCTATGAAGAAGACTGATTGTGAGCAAGATTGTTCTTGGATTTGCTCCTGAAGGCTCCTCCGTGGTGCACGAGCGCTATGTGCTGTCGAGACACAAAGACGGAGTTGCCGTGAAACGTCCGGACTCACTGGACAACGTAACGTTGGCTTCGCTCCCTCTCCTCGTCATCACGGAGAAGATCGGTTCTGGAACGTGCGGCACGGTCTACCTGGCAACTGCGAGAGGAAAGCAGCAGATTGCCGTGAAGATTGCGATGGTTGCTGCTGGAAATACCCACTGCTTGGCTGAAGAGCTTGCTGCGTACGAATGTGTCCGGCGGGTTGGGCTGGAGGGAAAGGCGACACCTCGCTGCTTCGGCCTCTTCTCTTCCAAGGACATGGCTGTTCTTCTCACCGCGTATTCTGGTCAAGCTCTAGCGAGTTTCGAACTGCCAATCGAAGACAAGTGAATTTATTATCCCTCAAGCTGCCACGTGCAGAGCTGACAGAGCACCGCAGATTGTCGATCTTCCGTACCGTCAAATCCCTTGAAGATGCCGGGATCGAACAAGGCAGTTTCTACCCTCGCAACGTAGTCCGCGACGACAACGGAGTTTTCCGCATCATCGACTTCCACCGAGGAACATACGAGAAAGGAAGGACCATCGATGCGTCGGAGATGCGTGGGATCCATTGGCAGCTGGAGCATCGGGGGAACGTTTACAGTCATTTGATCTTGGATTGGATGCATGTTATACCATTGCCGGAGACGGATGACTCGGCGTTGCAGGAGGGCTACCAGCTTGCAGTGGAGGAGGAAGTGTGCGGTGCAGACCAGGACCGTCAGATTCAGCATGAAGGGTGAGAGTGGCAGAGGAGGCGGGGTTATCGCTAGATGATTGAGGTTGTCAGTCTTGAAATCAATGTTCACTCCTTGGACAGTCCAGTCCAGAAGTTGTACCATCGTGAACATCCTGATACCCAGAGATATACCCCACTGATTTATGAAGATCGACATAGATATGTCGTCAGCCCATGTCGAGAACCGAACTGACATGGTCGTGATTAGACGCGTGAGGGAACGAGAGTCAACCCGCTCGCTGTGTCCCAGTTTGACATGACTGACAATCATACAAGCTTGAACAGGACAGCTTGACTCCGTTATCGATGCCCAAGATATCGCCGGGCCGGAGCTAGCCGGCTGAAGAAACAACGTCATCTGGGGACGGGGTGGAAAAGTTGCTTACAAAGCCGTGCGGATCGCGTCACCTTTCGACAATGACAGCTCGGCCGAATTCGAATCCAGGCTGGCAAGTACCATGTGCCCCAAGACGTAACCGCTGGATATAAATGCGATAGCTCGGCGGAGGACAGCGGCAGCCTTCCATTGAACACTGTCAGCGAGAAGTGATATCGATCGACTGTTTGGGACGACAATCTGTACAACATGCCCGAAATGAACGCAGGTACGCAGAGTTCATGATTTCCGACGAGACATCCGTTGATCCTCGCATGTTGGATAGTCGTCCTGCACATTGCGCAGCCTGGTGAACCCAACAATATCAAATTCGAGACTGTCTCCATCTCCGCCGAGCCAAAGCCTGGCTACGCACGCGTCAAGCTCTCCGCAGGTACGTCTCCTTCTACTCTCTGCGTGCATAGCCTTATGCCACCCAGTCGCATTGAACAAGCGCGATAACTGGATCGCGCTCAACGGGTACCCTGGCCTCAAGGACGGCAGCATCCTCGGCTCAGATGGGGTGGGCGTGCTCACTGCCGTCGGTGCCAATGCCCCTTCGTCTCTGCAGGGCTTGCTCAACAAGCGCGTGACGATCCTCCCCTCTGTTGCCTGGGGCTCGGGCGGGAAGCATATCCAAGGACCTAAGTTCCGTGTCCTCGGGTGCCAGCCGGACGACGGGACGTTCGCGGAGTATGTGGATGTGCTGGAGGAGAACGTATTGCCTGCGCCCGAGGCGCTGGACGATGCGCACGCGGCGGCGCTGCCGCTTGCGGGGCTGACGGCGTGGAGGGCAGTCAAGACGCGGGGCAGGGTGGACAAGGGGATGAACGTGCTCGGTGCGACTGTTACTTTGCGGCAAGGGAATAACATTGGCTAACTGGGAGACAGTCACTGCTGCCGGCTCCGGTGTGAGCGCGTTTGCGATCCAGTTTGCCGTGGCTCTAGGTGCGAAGGTCTGGACGACGAGCTCGTCGAAGGACAAGATTGACTTTGCGATCAAGACGCTTGGAGTGGAAGGCGGGGGTGCGTGAGATCATTCCTGCATTCAGGACTGCTGTTGATGCACAAAAGTCAATTATAAGGATAAGGACTGGACGAGCCAGCTTGCCAAGCTCGCGGGCGGCGACAGCGAGCGCGTTATCGACGTTGTTATTGACGGCTCGGGCATGCTCGAGGAGTGCATCAAGGTTCTCAGAGCCGGTGGGCGGTGTGTCTTCATCCTCCTCCCACCCTTGAGCTTGGGCTGACGCGGTCCCAGATACGTATTCTACGGCAACACCTCCCAGCAGTCGCACACCCTCCAAGCACAGGACATGCGCACCATCTACTGGCTCCAGGCGGACATCCTGGGCACGACGATGGGCTCCCCCGAGGAGTTTGCCGAGCTGCTCGAGTTCGTGCAGCTGCATAGGCTGCAGCCCGTCGTCAGCAGCGTGCGGCCGTTCACGAAGGAGGGGTGGGAAGCGGCCCTGGGGGAGATGAAGAAGGGCGAGCAGCAGGGGAAGATCGTGCTGAGCATGGCGTAGCTTGCCGCCACGCCGAGCGAGTGTGCATTTGTTACAATAACATGAATAACTAGCAGTGTTACGTACATACAGCCGTTTTACTCCATGCTTCACGCATCGTCCACCCTCTTCCCCTGGCTGGCCAGCCAAGCGCTGAGCGGATCGGCCCAGACCTCCCACACGCCGACCCTCCCCTCCCCGTCAAACCCACTGAGCAAATAGACGAACTCTTCGTTCCAGCGCACGCCCTTGCCCTTGCCCTCAACCCACGTGAACGTCCCCCTCGCTTTGACACAGACGACCTCCCACCCGTCGTCCAGCATCGGCTCCTCGTACTCTGCGTCGGACACGGTCAGGCACCGCGCGAGGATGGACATGTACTGCTCGAGCGCATCGGGCCCGGAGAAGGTCGCTAGGAACGGCACGCTCGGCGTGCGCGGGCCGTGCTCTGTGATCGTCGGGGAGGGCGTGAAGAGCGGCTGGAGCTCGGCGAGGGGCGCGCTGCGGGCGAAGGCGGCGCAGAGGGTGCGGGCGGTGTGCAGCAGGAGGGAG
The DNA here is from genome assembly GCA_001632435.1 of Calocera cornea HHB12733. Lineage (NCBI taxonomy): Eukaryota > Fungi > Basidiomycota > Dacrymycetes > Dacrymycetales > Dacrymycetaceae > Calocera > Calocera cornea. The sequence continues at coordinate 102,146 of KV423933.1, read as the reverse complement.
GAGCGGGAGGTGGACATTGGGAGGCCGGGACGGGGAGAGTGTTGTGCAAGGAGCGTGAGGCGTAATGTACGGCGCGTCGGGGCTCGCGCCGACAGCGTACCGCCTGCAGCAGGCCGGGACTGAACAGATCTCACAACATCGCATGGGAAGGTACAACCCAAGATTTTACTGTCCTCTTATTCAAAGGCCAAAGGTGCCGCCTACTCCATAGTAAGCACGATCTTGCCCTGCTGCTCCCCCATCTCCATCTCCCGCAGGGCCTCCTCCCACCCCTCCTTGCTAAACTTCCGCACGCTATGCACGACCGGCTTCACCCCGTGCTCCTGCACAAACTGCAGCATCTCCGCGAACTCCTCGGGCGAGCCCATCGTGCTGCCCACGATCTGCAGCTGGAGGAAGTACACGGCGCGCATGTCCGCGGGCGTGAGCGTGTGCGCGCGCTGCGTCGTGTTGCCGAAGAAGACGTAGCTGGGCGGGAACAGCATCAGCCTCCCGCGCACTTTGCACTGAACAGCTACCCGAAGGGTATGGGACGCACCGGCCACCAGGGCGCAGCAACTTGAGGCACTGCTCGACCATCCCGGACGAGTCGACGACCACGTCCATCACGCGCTCCCCCGCGCCCTCCTCACCCACGAGCTCCGCGAGCTTGCCCGTCCAGTCCTCGTCCCTGTAGTCCACTGCCCACGCGTGAATCAGCACTCGTGCCACGAGAACGCGCCACGCGAGACACAGAGAGAGCGGGGAGGAACGAGTGGGAGGATGGAGTGACGTACCACCGCCTTCCACGCCGAGCTTCTCCATTGCGAAGTCGATCTTCGCCCTCGACGAGCTCGTCGTCCACACCTTGGCCCCGAGGGCGACCGCGTACTGCATAGCGAACGTGCTGACTCCCGACCCCGCGGCAGTCACTATCCAGCCCAGCGCACCCGCATCAGCTTCCTCTCGCAGGTAACTCCGCAAGGTGCTATTGAAAGCACCGGGACTCACCGAGCACGTTCATGCCCCGCTCGACGCCCCCTCGAGTCTTAACAGCCCTCCACGCCGTGAGCCCCGCAAGCGGCAGCGCCGCCGCCTCTGCATCTCCCAGCGCGCGGGGAGCGGGGAAGACGTTCTCAGTGGGCACATCGACGTACTGCGCGAATGTGCCGTTGTCGGGCTGGTTCCCGAGCACGCGGAAGTCCTTCCCCTGCGCGCGTTTGCCCGCGGGGCCCCAGGAGACGGAGGGGAGGATGAGCACGCGCTTGTCGAGCAGAGGGTGGGCCGCGCCGACGGACCCCGTGCCGCGGGGAGAGCTGACGACGACCAGCGTGCCTACCCCGTCCGAGCCGAGCACGGTCCGGTCGGCAAGGGCGGGATACTGGTTCAGCGCGATCCAGTGGTCGCGCTTGTTGAGTGCCACTAGGTGCGGACAGGTTAGCTGTCAGGCACCTTCCCTTGCTCTATTGGGAGGAGCAGGCGGGGAGGGGCGCACCGGCAGAGAGCTCGACGCGCGCGTAGCCCGGTGCGGGCCGGGCGGGGAGGGGGAAGCGCTCGAATTTGAGCGTGTTGGGCGTGCCGCGGTCTGAGAGGTGGAGGACCACTGGGGCAGGGCGGGGTTAGCGCCGGCTCGGGAGGGGGAGGGGAGAGGGCGCACCGGCGTCCATCATCGTCTCGCGCCGTGTGGAAGCCGGGGTGGTGCTGGACTGTCGGCGGGCTTGGGGTATTGGCAGCCCGAGGAGCCTCGCGCTGCTGGTCGGGAACGCGGGCACGCCCGGCCAGCGGGGGGCGGGCGCTCTTATACTTTGCATTTGCATTTGCAACTTGAAGGGCCGCATCGACCCGACCATGGGTCAGAGCTGCAGCACAGACCTGGGCCAGTCGAGCGGTTGTCACTCCACTGATGCACGCGACGTCCCCAAGTCGCGATTCGCGAACCCTGAGCGGGCCAGGGCGTTGATTATAATTATTCATCCCGCACTCTGCAAGATCAGGCAGGCGGCTCGGGCGGTTGGCGCTCGCTCGGTCGCTGATGCGCTCGGGGGGCGGAGGGCGAGCAGCTTGGTTCGCAAGGCGCTGTAAGCACGCAAGGCGGGGCGGACCAGGATTGAAGGGCCAGACGGCGGGGACAACGCCGCTCTCTTCCTCGGGCGGGCATCGGGCAAACGCTCCCCGGGCGCTTGCAGGTGGACGCCTTTGGGCGCCTATGCCTCCCCGAGGCCGGGGCCGATCCGCATCCCCATCACCCGCTCCGCCCTCTCCAGGTCCATCATCCTGCTCGAGATGAAATCCGCCTCTCCCGCGCAACACCGCGTCACGGTGATGAAGTGGCTGTGCATGTCGGTGGCTGATGACATCATGCTGTCGCAGGAATCTGCGCCACAGGCAGGGGCGGGGATCGACGATGGGCGGAGCTTGTTTTCCCCCCGCCCGGCCTTGCCCACCCGCCTGCTACTAGCGCGGTCGACTCGAGGAAGGAGTGCCGGCAGTATTAGTGGACATCAGCAACGACGGCGCACCCCCCATCCCGCACTCACCCTGCCCACAAGTCAAGTGTCAAGTGGCCAGTAGTGCACCCACCCTGTTCAGCACCCCGCGCATGCCCCGCCCAACCCTCCTGCAGAACATCCTCGGCCGCCCAACCCGCTCCTACCAAGCATACACACACCTGCACGATGCACCCCCCGTCTACCCCTTGTACGACCCCGGCCGCCCTCAGCACCCGCCGAGGGAGGTGCTGTACAAGGGCGACGGGCGCGGGTGGAACACGGACACGGACATGGACATGGACATGAGCCGGAAGGACAGGAGGGATATCGCCTCGACCCTGGGCGAGGTAGGGGGGCCACCTACCCCGCAGGCACTTGATCATCCCACCTCGCTCGCTGTCCATCCTCAGGGGCAGCAGCAGCAGCAACAACACCCTCAAGAACAACAGCATCCCCAACCCGATCGACAGCCGGCCACTGTCGCCGACAACGACAGCGACTCCAACTCGGACTCGGAACAGTTCTACACCCCACCCCAATCGCCCCCAGCCTCCCCATCCACACGCACCGCCCTCCTCCTCCCACCCCCGCAACCCCATCCTCCGCAGAACAGCATGCACCCCGT
>KV423933.1:0-98921 GCA_001632435.1 Calocera cornea HHB12733 | reverse complement strand
CCCGCCGCAGGCCCCAACGGCAGACCAGGCCAGCTGCGCCTCTCCTCCACCAACACCAACACCACCACAACAGCGACAGCGACAGGCTCCGAGGACGCCTACTCCAACTACTCCTGGAGCCTCAGCGCCAGCATCTCCTCTGCCACCACCCCCAGCCCGGCAGTGTCCAGGAACCCGAGCGTGTCCAAAATCCCCGTTTCTCTTTCTGTGCCTCTCTCGGCGCCGGCGACGCGGCAGGCTCAGCTGCTGCTGCAGCCCAAGGAGGCTCTTCAAGCGCCCACAGCGCCTGCCTTCAAGGCGCAGACTGCTCCGGGCCCGCCGATGCAGGAACCCAGGAAACGTCGACGGGCGAGCTCGGCCGAGCCGCACAGAGAAGCCCACCCAGAATGGGCCAAGGACGTCAGGTGGCTCGTGCCCCCGCCGTACCTCCAGGACGAGGAACCGAAGCGCGCACCGGCGAAGCAGAAGCAGAAACCGACAAGACCGAGGGAGAGGGAGCCGGGCCCGGGCGTGCCCCCACCAGCGTCGGGGGAGGAGCCGGCTCTCCCCATGGGCGGCACGCGCTCCCGCGCGCTGAGCCGCAGCACTTCCAGCGCCAGCGCTGGCACGGCCACGGGGCCTGCCCCCACGACCGCGACCGGGAGGGTCGACCGCGCTCGGTCGGTGCAGGAGATCCGGGGACTGGGATTTGGACATGCGGCCGGGGCCGGGGCCGGGGCCGGGCAAAGGGCCGGGAGCACGAGCTCGAACGCCTCGACCATGGGCACGCTGGGCACGCTGGGCAGGAGCGCCTCGTTGTCTGCGTCGCCTGCTTCGGCAGGGTCGGCGTCGGGCCGGCTGTCCAGGGCGTCCTCGTCGTCCCTCCGCTCTGCGCCAACCCAAGCACACGCAGCGCCCTTCCCCACGCCTCTCCAGCCCGCTGGACCCGCGCCCCTGCACCCGAGCACCGCCCAACACTCAATTCCCGACCCAGCCCCCACCCCCGCGCCCCGCCCCCGCCCCCGCGCACACTCCCTCAGGACGGCCCAGCTCATGGCGCAGCTCAGGATGTCGGACGTGCCGGAGATGGATGAGGAGGTTTCGGACGCGCTTTTCGCCGGTGTCAGTGTCAGTGTCAGTGCGCCGGGTGCGCCGGGCGCCGCTGCGAGCGAGTCGACCTCGCGGCCCAGCTCTCGCCTTGGCTCGCAAACCCCAATGCGGAGCGCGACCCCGATCCCTGCAGGGCCCCCTGTGCAAGCGCCCGGCGCGAGGCTGCGCACCAGCTCCGCCCCCTCCCGCCCGCTCTCCACCGCCTCCTCCGCGCCGACCCACCGCTCCCACGCCTCCTCCTACAGCACCGTCCTCCTCCCCTCTCCCCTCCCCATCCCTCCCCCGTTATCCGCAACAACCCAGCAGGGGTACACCTCGCTCACCCTCCCGCGCGCCCAGTACGTCCCCGACGACCCCGTCAAGGCCGCCACGGCCGGGCGGGTCGACGTGGGCCGCATGGGCATAGGCCAGGCGGCCATGGCCACCGTCTCCGTTGTGCGCGGCGCGGCGCGGCGCGGGCTCTTCCGGCGCGCGAGCAGGAGCCTGACGCGCGGGGAATCGCCCTCCCGCGCTGGGGGCACAGCGCACGCACTGGCATTCTCCGTCCGCACGGCGCCGCCGACGCGCGTGCCCCCGTCCTCCGCGCTCGTGCGCGTCTTCGCCTGCGCTCTGGACACGCTCGACGCCCTCCTCCTCCGCGCTCAACTCGTCAGTTCAGACCCCTTCGGCTACACCCCCGGCCGCGCCCTCGTGGGCCATGTCGTCGAAGCCGGGTGGGACTGCCCCGGCGTCTCGAAGGGCGACTGGGTGCTGGGCCTGCTGGACTCGCACCGCCCCGGGGCGCTGGCAGAGTTCGTCCTGCTCGACAAGAGGCGGATGCACCCCTGCCCGCCGCCCAGCGCGCAGCTGAACCTGCAGCACCTGGCCGTGCTCGCCCTCTCCGGCGTGCCGGCCTACCGGGCCGCACGCACCGCTTCCGAGCTCCCGCCCGACGCGCGCGTGCTGGTCCTCCTCGGCGCTTGCGCGGGGCTCGGCTGCGCCCAGGGCGTGCTCTGCGCCCGCATGCTCGTCGCGCAGGGGTGTGCTGTCAGTGTGCAGATCCAGGGGGAGGGGGTGGCAGAGGGCGTCAGCAGGCTGTGCGAGGCGGACGAGGTGTGGGAGGGGGAGCTCCTGCGGTGTCTCGATAGCCTGGCCGAGCATCTGGCCGGGAACGACGGGTCAGAGCTGGAGAAGGAGCGCGAGAGGTTCCACCTCGTCCTCGACTGCGTGGGCGGGCGGGACGTGTGGCGCGCCGCGCGCGGGGTGCTCAAGGACCACGGACAGTTCACCACGCTCGTCGGGGACTTCCCGGGCGTCGCGCCCACGCTCCGCGCGTCTATCCACTCCAACCTCCGCTCGCTCAGGCGCGCGTTCCTCACCCCTTCTGCCTCCGAGGGAGGGAACCCGCGCGCATCCGCGATTTCGGTCGCGAGCAGCAAGGTGGACAAGGCGAAGCGGATCGAGTACGAGTGGGTGTCCCCGCTGCACGCCGTGGACAGGGAGGGGGAGGATGTGCGCGACAGCCTGGAGGCGGTCGTGAAGAGCGCGCGGGACGGGGTGGGCGTGCCTTTCCTTTCGCTTTCTCAAGGCGGAGGCAGTGAGGGAGAGCTGCTGGACGGCGTCCAAGTTGTCACGATGGAGAATGCGGCCGAGGCGATCGAGCGCTTGGACGAGAGCGGCGGCATCGTCGTCGTCAAGGTTGCTGGATGAGCATACCCCGAGGAGGACGGTCTGGAGTGGACACAAAAGTGTTGGATATCTTGTACACAGGCGAGCAATCTCGCTCGACGTTCCGGATCTGAGGGGTCCATCATGCATATTATTATCTACGCATCACATTGTTGTATCAATAACATCATTGTCATTAGCCAATCCTACACTTGCATCGGCCCGCGGCCGTATTATCTTCTACTTGCCAATACAGAAGGTGCTGAACAGGACGTTGAGCACGTCCTCGTTCGTCGAACGGCCGATGATCTTGGACAGCTCCATGACTGCGTATCGCATTTCTTCAGCGGCAAGAACGACGTCTCTCTGGCCTGGATGAAGCATGAGCATCCACAATCTGGCAGGGTTGCAATGCACGAACCGCAGGAGAGAGCCGCATCAATGAACCCGACGATAGCCTCCAAGTGTGCGCGATGCCGGGCGTTGGTGATCAACGGCGCTTCCTCTTCAGAAAGGAAATCGTAACTGCACAACGTCAGCGCAGCGCCGGAAATCGAGACACGGTGTAACGTACGTTCCCTTGAGCAGCTTCCCCAGCTGCGCCGGTAGCTCCGCCATCCCATCCCCCTTGAGGACGCTGATCGGCCACACCCGAGCATCTCCTATGTGCTGCTGCAGATCAGAGGTGATCCTGTCCCTCACCCAGTCAGGGTCGAATCCCTCGACCTTGTTCAGCAGCACGATCGAGTCGTCCTTGATGTGCTTGACGACCATCGCGGGCGGTCGGAAGTTGTTCTCCATGAGCTCGGGAAGGGATAGAACACATATAGGAAGGTCCGCTTGCTCGATAGCTTCCTCCGCGCGCTGTATCCCTATGCTCTCCACTAGGTCCGACGAGTCTCGCAGACCAGCGGTATCGCGCGCTGCGACGCGCCAGCCTTCGATGTCCAGAACGACCTCCACTACATCGCGTGTTGTGCCCGGCAGATGGGTAACGATGGCTGCTTCACGCTGCGCTGTATTATGATCAATGGTAGATCAGCTGCGAATAGCTGTTTGCGCACCAAGGGCGTTGAGCAGACTGCTCTTCCCCACATTCGGTGGTCCGTAGATAACCATCGATACTCCTTTCGTGAGAACTTCTCCTCTTCGAGAGGGTGCAAGATATAGTAGAATGTCGTCGCGCAGCTTTGTAAGACGTTCTCGTGCTGTAGATGTCATGAGAAACAAACGGTGCGGAGGTGGGTGTTCTCCACTCACATCGCATCCAGACGCCGTCATCAATATGCTCCGCTTCCCCAAATTCAAGCAGCGCCTCAACACCGGCCGCGGCGTCCAGCAGAGCCTCGCGCATTTTCTGATATTTCTGGCTGGTTTGACCCTACGGAAGGGGTAAACAGCGAATTCATGTGTATGGCAGGATCAGCGTACTGTTGTTGCTCTCCTCGCCGCTTGTCGCTGCACCTCGGTCTCGCTCTCAATAAGATCACGGATCCCCTCCGCTTCTGTCAAGTCCATTCTTCCATTCAAGAAAGCTTGGCGTGTGAAATCGCCCCGATCGGCTGCGCGCAGACCACGAAACGTAGATAGGACAGACAAGATGCGGGAGATGACCGCAGGCGACGAGTGGACGTGGAGCTCGATCAGATCAAGTCCGGTATATGACATAGGCTCTGGAAAGCAGTGAGCAAAAAGCGCACAAACAAACAGTCACGTAGTATACGCACGCTTGAAGAATACGGCCAGCCCGTCATCGATGACCTCTCCGTTTCTTGGATCCAGCACCTCGCATCGAACCATCCCGGCATGAGGCAGGTCCTCCTTGCGTTTCCCACGGCCAATCCTGCGCACCATCAACTTGCTCACCTTGGACGCGCTCGGTCCAGAGACTCGAATGACGGCAACACCGCCCTTGCCGGGTGGTGTTGAGAGAGCGAAGATCGTCTTTCTGCTGACGATTATTCTTTTGAGCGTCGTCTGAGACGTCTCATCAACCTCGTTTGCGTCCTCGTCGGCATCCCGTTCGTCCGAGGCCCTTGATGGGCTGCCTGAAAATGGGCGAAGCCGTACGGACGAAAGTACCGGTCGGTGTAGAGATAGAAGTGTCAGCCTCTGCCACAATATAGGCCTGTACACCCCCAGCATAGGTCGCAGAAAACAGACTCTCTCGTCGAATGGTTTATTGAGCAAACTGTCCAAAGAGACGCGTCGCGCTCAGGGTCAGGCACGGCCGACGTAGTAGTATGTACAGTAGTAGGGCGGCGGGCAGCCTACTACTAGTAACTGGTGCAGCAGTTGCTTCGGACATGGACCATGATCTGTCAGTTTGGTTGCATATGTCTTCCTGGTATTATGCAGCAGTTTCGCGATGCCCGTACCCGCTGCAAACCGGGCACGTCTACTTTCTTCACATGACATCAAGAGCTTCTCTACTAGGCCCAGTGACTCTCACAGCGGTTTCCTCGCCGTCCATGTGATGTACTTCCACTCGCACGGCTCGCGCTCCCACTCCTCCTCCACACTGTCCATGAACGCCCTATACTCAGCAGGAGTAGATGCCATGCCACCACCTATTGTGCTGTCTCAGCGTTCTGGGTGTCCTAGGAGGAGTCGCAGCTCACCGCCCAGTTGTAGAATAGGCCCCTCCATGCCCCTCCATGCACCAGCCCACGGTCCGCGTACGTCCTTTCCCTCCTCGCCGCCTGTATTGACAATTATGCTGGTCATTTTCAAGTCCACAAATCCAACCTCCATCAGGAGCTTTGATACGCGTCCCACCGTTTCCGGCGCGACATTGCGCTCTCGACACAAGCCACCGAACGCATTTAGGAACTTGGCCGAGAGCGGTGGTACAGGCCCGAGATCAGCAGACGCGACGCGTGTGACGTCCAGTTCCTCAAGGTGGACCCACCCACCAGGCTTGATGACACGATTAAGCTCGGAAATGGTCTGCTGCCAGGCAGAAGCACTGAACGCGCCAATGAGCAGGCGCTGGTGTGCGAGCGCAAAGGTCGACGACCAGAAGGAAGGAAGGCTGAGCGTGGAGTGCACTTCGAAGTACATGGTTGGCGTGGCGGCTGGGAAGAGACGATCGCAAATGTCCGTGCCAATGATCGTCGTCCCCTCAGGGAGAATCTTGGCAACATCCACTGCCCATGCACCTGTTTGGGTCTCAGCACGACCAGATCCTACTGACACATCTCGACTCACCCGTCCCAGTCGCAGCGTCAAGGATCTTATCGCCGTCCCTCGCCTTGAAACCCGCAGGCAGCAGGCGACCTGAGTGTCGCGTCTTCAACATCTCATGCTGCTCCTGGAGCCGTGCGCGCTCGACTTCGTCGGAAGGAAGAAGATAGGTCTCTGCGGTGTAGTAGCGCTCCATCTCCATTTCGGATTGTGCTAAGGCTAACCATCCTGCAGATATGTGCCCTTATATTTGTGAACGCGCTACCCGTATACAAGCTTCTCGATCGACTACGTACCTCATTGTCAACCTCGTTTGCTGCTAAGTTCTGCATACAGGTTACCATACCGGTCATTCTTCCTCGCTACCGCCGGGATGGACGCATCATGTGCGCACACCTTAGAAGGCACATTGGAGAACTTGCCCGACGCGGTAGCTCGCTTCCCCGGTTAGGCCTCTAGAGTATGCCTCCCAGCTTCTTAGGGGTCGAACTTCCATGTGATTGCGAGGAGTTCCTATCGCACCGGTCATGCGCTGAGAAAAGAGTGTAATGCCCCGCGCCAGCGCTGCTCCATCGGTTGGATACGGTGGTGACTACCGTGCCATTACGTATGCCATCAACATCCTTCCTTGGCGTGTTGCTTACTAAGTAGCTCATCTGGGCTGCTCACTTTCTGTTCTCAGCAGCCTCTTGGACGCGGTCTGGATACTGATGGCAATAAAGAACAACTTTCAAGCCAACTCTTTGTGAAGATCGGAGACTGGTCGACTTGAGAGTACGTCTCATTCAGAACATTATACTCCACTATCATTCTCGGTCCTGCTAACTATTCTCTTGGCCACAATCCGAGGAAGCCCTTTAGAGAGGCTTTCTCGCCGTCCAAATGATCCAAGGAAGGCAGAAGTTTCCATTTCTCCATTCTGCATCCTTGGCCGCGAGGTACGCATCGAACTCTTCCTCGTCCTTGCCTAAGCCGAGACCTACGCGCGAGACATCCAATCAGCATGAGAGGGCTTTGGGGGTAAAGGGCTTGTATACCTCCCAGCGTTAGGACGGCCGCTTTCATGCCACGCCAGGCATCCAAAGAAGTGCGGAGAAGGCCATCGTTGTCTCCATCCACCACGGGCAGTTTGAGATGCTTCACATGTACGTCGACAAAGCCAGCAGCCGTTAGCATGTCGGCTAACTTTGGGAAGATGTCTGGATCAATGTTGCGTGTTGCGCAGAGACTTCTGAGTGCTGAGATGGACCGGGCGGAGACCGGAGGAATCTCGAAATCACTGCCAAATGAGAAGACCACATCCATCTCTTCCAACATCACCCATCCCCCGGGCTTCAGAGCACGGATATACTCTCCAATGCATGTTTTCCATGCATCAGCACCGAATGCCAGTCCCATCAGACGCTGATGGACAAGCGAGAAGCGCGAAGACCAGTTGACAGGAAGTTGTAGACTCGAGTGGACTAGGAAGGATTGATGAGCCTTGGGCGGGGGGAACAGACGATCTGAGATATCCACGCCAACAAGCGTTGATGGGGCGAGGTTTGCCACATCGGCCAACCAGACGCCTGTCGAATGAATCAACACAGGTGCCCAACCCTGGGAACCCATTCATTGACAAATCGATATTCACCTGTACCCGTGCCGGCATCGAGGACAGCGTCTTCCTCCTGAAGCTCTAGTCCAGAGGGGATCAGCTCGTTTGTATGCGACACGATATTGCGGTGCTGCAGCTCCAGCCTGCGTTGTGTGTGTCAACCAGGTTCTGAGGACAATAGGAAGTTCTGTATTACCTTGCACGTTCTTCCTCATCCGCTGGGAGCAAGTAGGTGTCGGTTGCAAAATACCTGGGCTTGTTGGAAGAGGCACTCATAGGGAGTTTGCTATGTATGACAACTTAGGACCGATTCAATAGTAGGTGCTGGAGGTTTGAGTAATGAGTGCGGAGGCTCGTGCAAAACATGACGCCTATAGTTATTGGCGGCGGCACCGCGTGATGTCATCAGGGGCTTCATTGTTATAACATTCATCGGTGATCGTTATCGGATCCGCATCTTTGTGCTTCTCGGCTTCAGCGGGTCGCGTCTGCTAGCAGACCCGACACAACCTCAGACTGGCTTCTGGGCCGTCCAAGTCACGAACATGAGCTCCGTGATTGAACCACGCAGCTCCTCCTCCATCTCGTCCATATTCCTGTCATACTCTTCCGCTGTGGCACCAAGACCAAGACCTGCCGCGAGGTTAGGGCTGTGCGAAGCCTCATGCAGAACTTAATGCTGACCTCCAACACTCAGAAACCGTGCCTTCAAGGCCCTCCAAGCACCCATTCCAGCCGCACGCGCCTCCTCCCCGCACTGCAGCACCATGCTCTTTGTGAACTGGACGTCTTCAAACCCAGCATGCTTCAGCATCCCGTTAATCTTCAGTAGGTTGTCAGACGCGATGCCCCGCTTCTCTCCGAGGGCCTCCAGGCTCTTTAAAAATCGCCCATAAAGTGGGGAGGGCTCCCTATGGCCGTCAAAAACCCGAATGCAGTCGTACTCTTCGAGTCGTATCCACCCTCCTGGCTTCAAGGCCCGGAAGAATTCGGATATGCATTTCGCCCACGCATCTTGGGTAAACGCAAGAATCATGAGACGTTGATGCGCGTAAACGAATTTGCAAGTCCAGTCGGCGGGTAGGTCGAGGGTGGAGCAGATTCGAAACCTCGTGTTGGGCAAGGCAGGGGGGAAGAGGCGTGATTCGATATCAATGCCGTACACGGTGACAGAGGATGGCACCATTTTGGCGACAGCGTTGGCCCAGATACCTTCGCTTCTATCAGACACACTACGCAGCATACTAGATGCATGGAATACCAACCAGTTCCAGTACCAGCGTCAAGGATTGCATCTCCATGTTTCAGTGTCAGGCCGCTGGGAAGCAGCATGGGTATGTGACACGTGAGCACCCTGTGCTGTATGTCCAACCTGTTGAGGCATTTCAGCTTTCAGGAATGCAAGGGAGTGGAGACTATGGTAGGCCTACCTTACACGTTCCTCTTCGTCCGATGGCAGAAGATAAGTATCGGCCGTGTAATATCTGTCATGCCCTGGTGCGGCTTTCAATTGCAGCTGTTCCTCCATTATTACGTCTGACTGCTGGGTGAGGACGGGTGTGTTCCGTGTCTTGAGTAGAGTGAACGCAGGAAACGGTCGAGGTGACTGGTGCATCGGGTCTCAGGGACAGGCAGTCTGGATACTATAAGGAACTAAGGAGTTCGCATGCTGGCCGTGAAGACAGGAAGTCTTCTTCGGAAAATTTGGAACTTGGTGCTTCGCACATTGGCCAGCACTGCCGAGTATACACGCGAGGCTAACCCCGAATGGCAAACAGATAGCATCTCCGACCGTGATAATACTGCTACCTCGTTATCGAGACAGCACCGAGTATAAACATGCCAGCGTATCGCTTAGAATCTTCTTCTTGGGATTGCAGTCCAGAGGGGATTGGCTCCGTCGTATGCGCCACGATATTTCGATACTGCAGCTTCGGCCGGTGTTGTTCGCTCGGGGTTTGGCGCAATAGATAATACTGTACCTTGCACGTTATTACTCATTCACGGAAGCAAGGAGTTGTCGGTTGAAGAGTACCCTTTGGAGGGGGCATATGTACTCGAGTTTGCCATGGTGACCTACTAGTAGGACCGGGTCAATGGTAAATGTACGGCGGCCCGGCGGGTATCAAGTCTTCGGATACTCAAGCGAAAGATGGGGCTATTTAGCGGCCACAGCACAGACCTGCGATGATTCCCTCAGGGGTTTCAGAATCTTCCCTATCATGACATTTATTGGTGAGATTAGCCATTCGGCATATTTGTGCTTCTAGGCTTCATCGCCTGGCAGACCCGACACAACCTCAAACTGGCTTCTGGGCTGTCCAAGTCACAAACATCAGTTCCGTGAGCGAACCACGCAATTCCTCCTCCATCTCGTCCATAAACGTGTCGAACTCTTCCGCTGCGGCACCAAGACCAAGACCTGCCCCGAGGTTAGGGTTGTGCGAATGCTCATGCAGAATTTACCGCCGACCTCCAACACTCAAAAACCGAGCCTTCAAACCCCTCCATGCACTCATTCCAGCTGCGAGCGCATCCTCCCCGCACAGCAACACCATACTCTTTGTGAACTGCACGTCTTCAAACCCAGCATCTTTCATCAACCCTGTGATCTTCAGCAGGTTGTCGGATGCAATACCCCTCTTCTCTCCCAGCACTGACAGGCCCTGTAGAAATCGGCGATAAAGTGGGGAGGGCTCTCGATAACCGTCAAAAACGCGAACGCCATCGTACTCTTCGAGCCGCACCCAGCCTCCAGGCTTCAAGATCCGAAAGAAGTCAGAGATGCATTTCTTCCAAGCATCGTGGGTAAACGCGAGAACCATGAGGCGCTGATGCACATAGACGAATTTGGAAGTCCACTCGCTCGGTAGGTCAAGCGTGGAGCAGGCCAAGAACTTCGTGTTTGGTAAGACAGGGGGAAAGAGGCGAGATTCGATATCGATGCCGTACACGGTGACAGAGGATGGCACCATTTTGGCGACAGCGTTTGCCCAGATACCTTCACTCGATTCAGCCTCGCTTTGCAAGATCAGTAGTATACGCACCAGTTCCAGTCCCAGCGTCAAGGACTGCATCTCCATGATTCAGAGTTAGGCCGCTAGGCAGCAGCATTGGAGTGTGACTCGTGAGCAATCTGTGCTGTATGTCCAGTCTGCTCAGGCATTTCAACAATGAATTTTCGATGAAAAGAAGTGATATACTTACCTCACATGTTCCTCCTCATCCGATGGTAACAGATAAGTTTCGGCCGAATAATACCTCTTCTTGCCTGATGTGGCCTTGAACTGCAGTAGTGCAGCCATTATCGCGCTTGATGTCTGGTGAGCAGGATTGCGTCCCGCGTTGTAAGTGCAAGGAGTGCAGGAAGTGATCGAGGTGAACGACACGTTGGATATCAGGGGTATGTAGATAGTCTGGATGCCGTAAGGATCCATCGAGTTCGGACGGCAGCGGTGTAAGCATGAGGATGTCTTCTGCTGGCGATTTGCTGTCCGGTACATCCGACACCACCCAGTCTCAGCGCAGGCGCATGCTGTAATAGCATAGCGCAACAGGTAGATAGCCTTTCAGGCTCTGATAATACCGCGTTACGTAGAGAGGCACCGAGTATACCCATCGTAGGGTCGATCTGGCAGAATCGGCTGGAGCTGATCCATCACCGCGGACCATCGCATTGACGTGCACACCAGCCACATGCTGCTGCGAGGGCAGTACAGGGAAGCGAAGCAATTGATTAATGGAAGGGAAGCATGCCTTTGAGGGCATTGATGTGCTGGATTGAGACGGCAGAGTGCCAATATTCCGATAGGGGAGGTCGGTGATGCACCCTTTTTATGTAAGTTGCGCGCATGTGTCACGTGGTGATACACAATCAGTGTCCGCATCCGATCGACGCGATCCCCCTGCAATGTTTGGATGTAATTTGTGTCCAATTTGTCTCACTGACATTTTGGGTGTATGCGCGTCTACTCTCTGAGGCTTAATATATCAACCAGTCGATCAAGGCTTTCTGGCCGTCCAATTGCACCATGTTCTGGCAAAGTCAGTGGTGCGCCATTCCTGCTCGATCTGATCCAAGAAGTCATCGTACTCCATGTCTGTGTGGGCGCCGTCTATCACTAAACACTGGGTCAGGGCTCGGTAGGATGGATGCTGTATGACTTCATACCTCGTGACTGGACGAAAGGTCCTTTCATACTGCGCCATGCCCCGATGAACGCGTCACGCGCGTGGTTGACCTGGCCTCCAAGGTGTATGGCTCGCCGCGTCTCGTCAACCATTTCGAATCCAGCCTCCTCCAACAGCGCTGTGATGTTGAGCAGAGTATCGGCACCGACATCTCGCTTCGCGCAAAGAACCTTCGAACCTTCACAAAACTTGCTGGTCAAGGGCGGCACCGCGACAGGGCCAGGTAGGATGCATAAGAAATCAATCTCCTCGAGCTTGATGTATCCGCCTGGCTTGAGAACACGATAGAACCCAGAGATGGCTTTCCTCCAACCGTCAACACTGAAGGCAGCGACCATCAGACGTTGGTGCACAAGAGTGAATGTCGAGTCCAGGTCATGCGGTAGATCGAACGTGGAACCGACCAAAAACTTCATATTTGGCAGCGGTTTCGGAAACAAGCGGCCTTCGATATCCATACCCGTGAAAGAGACACCTTCAGCAACGCGGTTCGCAATGTCCAGCAGCCATATGCCTGTCAGAGAGTGTCAAGCAACCACCGACCTACTCGATGTTGTGTGAAGCTCACCGGAACCGGTGCCTGCATCAAGCACCGCGTCCCCCGCCTTCAGCACCAATCCCGCTGGAATGAGACCATCGCTGAATGGTTTCACTGCTTCATGCTGTCCGTTTAATCTTGCTTTCTCTGCGTCGTCGGAGGGTAGTAGGTAAGTCTCCGCTGTGTAGTACCTCCCCCGTTTCTCGTGAATATCAGGAATGGCGGAAGTGATGGTAATCATAGCCATGGTTGGGAGCCGAATCGGTCCAGGCGGGAAGGACGACCTCATTTCCTTAATTTACTGCCTCTTATATCACGTCGGCGTAGTGCCTGAACCGAGCAGGGTCTCCCGCTACATTGCCGAGTGTAGCATGTCTCGGAATGCGCACTGACCGGCACGCAGTCCCCGCAACTGGCCGCAAAGGGAAGCTCGGATGCCGACGAGCGTCTCACGAGCTAGTGCACAGCATCCGAACCGGCACCTATCCGGTACGACCGCAGTACCAAAGAAGCTTCAAGGGTGATATCGCTTGAACGATATGTGCTCGTTCAAAGGGGCTGGCACACAGGAAACTTGTGATAACGCATTATAGCGGCTTTCGCGCAATCCAGGTAATATAGGTCCGGGTGAAGTTCGACGTTTCCCACTCCTCTTCAACCTGATCGATGAATGCATCATATTCCTCGCTTGTGCGGGCGACGTCAAATCCTAGTTGAAATCAGCAAATGTGACCAGATGGGGTGACCGTTGCGTTTTACCCCCGGCCTTTAGGAACGGCACCTTCATGCCCTTCCAAGCCCCAATACCCACGCGACGGGCGTTCTCATCGCTGCCATACGGAATGCGGGTCACTATCGGTTGAAGATCTGAAAAGCCAACTTCCTCCAGCAGAGTTGGGATCCGCAAGAGGCAGTCCGAGCTGACACCACGTGCCTCGCACAATACTCGAGCGCCTTTCCAGAACCGGTCGGTCAAGGGGGGGATGGCCTCTTGTTCCAAAACGCCAAGGAAGTCGATCTCCTCCAATCGGAGCCATCCTCCCGGTTTGAGGACGCGGTAGAACTCGGATATGCACTGTTTCCATGCATCCTTGCTGAAGGCGGCCACCATGAGACGTTGATGCACTAGCGTGAACTTCGAAGACCAATGAGGAGGTAGGCTGAGGGTTGACTGTACCAAAAACTTGGTGTTAGGCAGAGGCTGTGGGAAAAGACGCTTTTCTATGTCGACACCTGTGAACAACACCGCGGGAGACACAGTCCTGGTAACATCCATAAGCCAGACGCCTATAATAAGCCATTAGACTACGCAAATAAGAACGAAAGCTCTACTACCTGAGCCCGTCCCAGCATCTAGAACCTCATCCCCGTCGCTCAAGGTCAAGTTGCTCGGGAGAAGCTCCTTGGTGTACTTCATCAGCATTTCATGCTGTATTTGAAGTCTGCAGGATACGCATCAGCAGGTATTCACCAGCCCGGAACCATCCACCGACCTCGCACGCTCGATATCATCATGCGGCAGCAGATAGGTATCAGCTGTATAATATCGCTCCGCCTTGGGCAGCTTTGCTGGGACGGGTAGTGTGAGTGCTGCGGCAGACATCCTTCTGGCGGGGGTCGAGTTGAATCGGGCGGCTGGACCCCCCACTCTCCATATGTCTCGCTTATATCTCCGCAGCCTGCAGGACAGCGCAATGAAAGTGTAGACGGTGTCTTTCAGCGGTCTGCCGTCGCATGTTCGGATTCACGGTGCAACCAGAAACCTGCCGGTATCACGTCGGACGATAATGTACCGCGGGCCGCAGACCAATTGGCAGATACCGTGAGAAGCCGCAGGATTGATCGCGATGGCCCGAGACACTTCCCCGCTGGAGATATGCACACATCAACTGCCGGACGCACAGCCAGCTTGCACTGGGCCATGCGATTGAGGAGACCCAGCAAGCCTGATAAGGATCGCAAGGCCGGCTCTCCATCAGGGTATGTCCCCACGGCCCGAACCAAACACCGGTCTTGGATCCATTCAGCGCTGTACACAAAGTTGTGCTCACAGTGGAGCAAGCTAGGGATAATGGAAGCTAGCTGAGGTGATAGTCAAAACAACGGAGGCAGGTGAAGATGAACCACCGGTTTTGAATTGATTTCGGCACGTGCATTGGAAGAAGGCGAAGCATCTGCTTCCGCTTCTTCGCGAAGTTGTTCATTGGTTCCTTGGCTTTCAGCTGTGACTCGCTCGGCCACAATGGCATCCCGTTTGCTTGTATGTAGACTGCTCAAGGAGGAACCAGTGAAGAAATCGATTGTCTATTACGGGACGTGACAAGCTGTCGACCTGCTCGGGGTTCTCTACTGGTGCATCGGCTTCCTGGCAGTCCAGCTCAGCCAGAGCCATGCAAACTCGTGTGTCGCCCACTCCTCCTCCATCTTGTCCAGGAAATCATCGAACTCTGCAGCCGTATTGGCTATTCTGAATCCTAGGGGATTGTTAGCATGGATCTCAAAAGATCTCAGCGGAGCACACATACCACCCGCCTTCAAGAAGGGGAACTTGAGTGCGCGCTGCGAGCCGATGGAGGCATCTCGGGCCTCCTTGCCAGCAGCACCCTTCTGATAGAGTGGCTTCTTCTGGAACTGGATGTCCTCGAAACCGGTTCTCTTCAAAATCTCAGGAATGTCCACAATAGCATGCGGCCCGATATCGCGCGACTGGCACAATGCAACGAGTGCCTTCATCCACCTTGCTGTTAACGGCGGGCACGGAAGGTCATCTGACATAACGCGCAGAACGTCGATTTCCAGTAATTGAAGCACTCCCCCAGGCTTCAGGCAGCGATAGAAGCAGGAGATGTTTGAATCCCACGCATTTTCAGTGAACGCGCACACCATTAGCCTCTGGTGGGCGAGGGAGAATGTGGATGTCCACTCCTGCGGGAGATCGAGGCTTGACTGGACGAGGAACCGCGTGTTCGGCAGAGGCGTGGGAAACAGCTTCTTTTCGATGTCGATTCCAATGAGTGTCACCCCCTTAGGAAGTGACTTGGCAGTGTCGATTGCCCAAGTGCCTGCATAATGTGAGCTATGCCACCACCGGACGATCATATGGCTCACCGGACCCGGTTCCAGCATCCAGAATCTTGTCACCGCTCTTCAAATGCAGATCCGACGGAATGGACTCCCATCCAAGCTGGTCCTTCAGCATTTCATGTTGCCTCTCCAATCTGTGAATATCATCAGCAACTACCCTCGTCGGTGGTTCTGCATTTACCTCAGTTTCTCTACGTCGTCGGAGGGTAGAAGGTATGTCTCAGCTGTGTAGTACCTCTCTCCCGTGGCAGTGATTGCGGTCTTAATCGTGGTGGACATGCTTTCAAGGCGTGTCTGGAGATCGTTTCCAATTACTGTGGACCAGTAACGCGTAATATAGGATCTGGGACAGACACCTCGGTACTCGTCGGCCCGACGCATAATGCGAAGCTTGTCCTCAGCACGCAGCTGACATCGGGCCGCATAAGACTCCGGTAATACATTTTGGCTTTGTATCTCGCCTTGTCAGGCCCCGGTTGCGGTTGGTGTTGATTCATCTTGTACGACGCAGCCGCCTGATCCCCCGGCAGAGGTTGGTGTGCGGGAGTCGCAGACCCTAGCGCGCGTCTCATCGCAATGTCCATACATTTAATTTGCAAGCGTTGATCCCGTTGTGCCGGAAAGAACGCGACACCGGCGCCTACCGCATGTGGACATTGTAATGCACAGCCGCTGTGACTCTATCTCGACCGGGACGTAGTCTCCATCCGTGCCGACATCACAAACCTGGAACTGACTATAGCGCTATGCCTTTCTTAAACACAGCCGGTGTTTCTACGGACACAGGCAACGTAGATGTTACTCTCAGATCGGCTTGGTTGCCGTCCAACGCGTCCACATCCAAGCAAAGTCTGTTGTGGCCCATTCCTTCTCCACCGTGTCCAAGAATGCGTCAAACTCTCCGCTCGTGTTAGCGATTCCGAAACCTGTCGAGAATGCAATGCATGAGACCACGTTGTAATGCTGGCATCGGGACGGCTCACCTCCGGCTTTCAGGAACGGACCTTTCAGTCCTCTTTGGGAACCGATTGCGGTATCCCTCGTGAACTTGCCTTGCTCGCCTCCCGTATATCGCGGGCTGACTTTGATCTGGATGTCGACGAAGCCGGTCGCTTTCAACAGCTCCGGAATCTTGCAAATGGTCTGCGGCTTGATGCCTCGCATGCCACATAGGCTGCGCACTCCCTCCAACCACTTTGCTGTCTGGGGCGGGGTGATGGCCTCGGGGTACAGAACTCGCAGAAGGTCGACCTCCACGAGCTGCAGGCAACCGCCGGGCCGCAGGGCGCGGTAGAACTCAGCAATGACCCTCTTCCAGGCGTCTTCAGTGAACGCAACAATCATCAGCCGCTGGAAGATGAACGCGAACTTTCCCGTCCATTCATCGGGTAGGTCGAGGCTGGATTGGACAAGGAACTGCGTGTTCATGCCTGACGAAGGGAGGAGCTTCCCCTCGATGTCGATGCCGATGACCTGCACGGGCAGCGAAGACACAGACTGTGCCACGTCAGTTGCCCAGGAGCCTGATCGCCAGCATCAGCGCGCTCCAAGACCGAGACCCGTACAATCCCTACCAGAACCGGTACCAGCATCAAGGATCCGATCGCCGTCCTTCAACTCGAGGTCAGCGGGAATGAGTTCCGAACCGAAGTAGTGCTTGTAGACTACATGTTGTGCCTGCAGCCTGCAGAAGTGTCAGGCTCAGTGGCAACCTGCAGAACGGCAGCGAAACTGCCTACCTCGCGCGCTCCACGTCGTCCGAGGGCAGAAGGTACGTCTCGGCCGTGTAGTACCGCCCGTCCTTCGAGGGGAAGGCGGTGGTAATAGCAGCGGTTGTGGGCATTGCGGACATCAGGTGCTTGAGCTGGATGTGTACGCTTCCCAGAGACGGGCGGTCTTATATGTATTTCCGCCATATGGCAATCTACAGTACCGGAATGAGGTGGAACGGGGAGTTCGGTCCTCTGAGGGCATTGCCCAATGGGTAGCGGCGAGAAGGTGTGCCAAAGTTGGCCAACCAAACGGCGTCCGTAAGGCTAGCGTCTGAAAGATCCTGCGGGGGTCGACTTCGCGAAGTCTCCCGGATTGTGCTGCGGTCAGGCATGTCCGGAGAACACGACCACGTCCTCCGGAGCGCGGAAGAATTTGTACACTCGAACTGTGAATTCGATTACGCTGCTATCAGGTAAAAGCCAGCCAAGATAGGTGTCGCTGTCGGGTTGCAGAATTGCAGAGTGGGACGAGAAAGAAAAAGGGAATGAGTGACTATGGAGCTACAGCTAATCGTATCGTACGCGCTATCCGCTATCGCGGAGACCGCGTGTCAAGTCCGTCCAAGAGGTCTAGGGAGCGTACCCGCCGTGCTGGCTCCGCCGCCGTGCCTGGCCGCCCTCGTACTGATGCACCTCCTCCTGCTGGTAGTACGCCATGTAGTCCGGCTCGTCGTACGCCATCCCACTGCTCTGGCGCCGCTGCGGGCGCTGTGCCTCGACGTATCCGTCCTGAGGCGCATACTGCACGCGTTGTTGCTCGGGCGACGGGAGGGAGACCTTCGAGTCGCCGTACGCGCTCCCGCTGTGCATGACAAGATGCGCGGTGCTGCCGTACTCGGACGCAGCGTCGTTGTATGCGTTCTCGTCGAGTGATGTGCTCGAGTAGGGCACGTACTGTCGCTCGGCGTAGGGGCTGCTAGCGCTTGGCGAGTACGCGGGCTGTCGTGGTGGGTAGGGAGGGTAGCTGAGGTTCGGAGGGTAGTCGATCGCGGGGGGCGCGTAGTCAGGTAGTGGAGCTTTCAAGTCGTTCCACTGCTCCTGCTCTGCTGCGTACCCCGCCTGGGACTCGTAGTCGTCCTCCACGCTGAGTTTGGGGAGCGTGGGCTGCGGCAGGGGCGCGGCGCCCTTCTTGTTCTTGTAGTGGGAGAAGTCGCCCGCGGCTTCCTTCCGTGCAAGAGCGGCCTGCTTAGCGACGCGCTGCCTGACCTTGCGCTTTACGAGCTCGGAGATGCGCTTGTCGACCTTGTGGCAGCAGTACTCCTTGAGGTTGCCGCGGATGTGGCACAGCAGCGGGATGTACAGCACCGCCGCGGCGATGAGCATGATCAAGCTGCCGGCGAAGACGACGACGGTGAAGAGCATGGAGATGAGCAGACCGGCGGTGAGGATCGAGCCGTCGTAGTAGAGCTTCCAGTCGGTGGAGAAGTTGTTGACCTGGGCGAACGAGAAGAGCACGATGGCGTTGATGCACTGGCGCGGGCCGTCCGCGAGCAGGAGCCGCTTCCAGCCCTTGAAGGTGAAGAAGATGAAGAAGGCAAACTCGTCCATCCGCTTGGTGGAGTTGGCGATCTGGCAGAAGAAGCAGAAGTGGTCGTATGACCCTAGAGGGGTGTGAGAGGGGCTATAGAGGGAGAGGGAGGGGGACGCACGAAGACTGTAGTAGTCGTTCGCCATCACGTTGGTGAAGGCGTAGGAGATGTCGCGGGAGAGGATGATCTTACGAGCCTTGCGGGACTCGTAGAGGAGCTGCATTGCATCAGCATCGCCCAAGCACCCATTGAGTAAAAACTGCGTACGAGTAGGAAACCAAAGATGATGCACCCCACAAAGACCCACTTTCCGATGTCAAAGTTGACCTGGACGGAGCAGTTGTTGGACGTGTTGCACTTTGTGTATATGCTCGACGTCCACCGGTTCGTCGACAGCATCGTGATGGCGGTGAAGATGTCGGAGACGTAAACGAGGAAGGACTTGATGACGATGATGTAGAGCCAGATGTAGCGCAGGGACGTCCAGAACGAGTTGTCCCGGTAGTCGCGCGTGTCGACAAAGTCGAACTGGCGTCGTCCGACGGAGCGTCAGTACATGTCGGTGTGCTGGCTGGGAAGGGGGGAAACGCACCTTGTGCTCGGGCACCTCCTCACGCTTCCATGTCGGGCCGCTGCAACAGTTCATCTTGCTCTATGAGACTCTATAAGGGTACGGCTGCGGAGAGTGCGAAGAGTGGGACGAGAGGCGGTCGAGACGAGATCAACGCGCGGCGCCAGGCCAGCGTGTGTGGGTGTGGAAAGCAGGGGGGGTTGCAGGGGGTTGGTTGTTGCTGGGTGCGAGGTGGCTGGTGGGTGTAGCCTGAGTGGGTGAGCTGTAACGAGTGACTTGGTAGAAAGAGCGATGTGTGCCGGGGCGGACGATACGGTGCGAGGTGGGGGAGACGGGCGAGGCGACGGAGAGAGAGACGGGAGACGAGAGGCAAGGAAGGGCGGACGAGCGACGGCGGGATGACAACGGCCTCCCTGCCCGCGCGCGGCTGATGAGAAGCAGCGGGAGCAAATCTCGCACAGCCACCCGAGCCGGGTTTGCAGAAACAGGGTTGTTGCTAGGGGCTCATTTGGCCCGAGATGACCGCCTTTGTGGACGCGTCCGGGGACGCGGCTTGCATTATGGACGAGAGGACAATATCCCTTCCATCAACTCTCTACCTGACTAGGGGAGATGAGGGCTTGGCCAACATGGCAGTGGACATGACAATACCGCCCATGTTCGAAATTCCGCAGCAGCATACGAAGGGGTTCGACACCAACGACCAACCGACACGACATATCTTATCGAGCCCCCGAGCGCGCGCCGATGACGCCGACTCAACCCGCGTCCGTCTACATAGAACCGGGCGTTTGACAGGCCGGGATGTTGAGGAACATGTCATACATACGTACATACCCAGAGGCATGCGAGCTCTGCGGTCGACTGGAGCGATGTGTAGGCGAGCGCTAGGGAGTCCTGCCTGTTAGAATAATTGCCCGGAAGTCTCCTGTATATTAAACCAACCGATTCACTAGTACTGAGTATTCTCATTTGCGCACGACATCGTATCGTGACGGCCTTGTGTGCTTCCCTCCGAAAGCCCGGAGCCCCCGAAGAGCTTCTCGTTTGATCAAACGCTTCTCGGCCCAAACGCTTCAGGGACCGATTGAGTCCTTGCGAAGCGATCGGAGCCTCGCACCGCACCGCACGCTGTCCCCCGTGCGCTTGCGCCAACTGAGCAGGCTCGTTGGCCGCACCCTCCCTCGCCTCGCCTCCTCTCCCTCCTCGCCCTCCTCTCCCGTCTTTTTGGGCGCATATATCCAGCCCCGCATGGCCGCCCCTTCGTTTTCCCGGCTGCAGCTCGCTGCAGCTCTCATCGGTATGTTCCTGCTAGCGTGAGAGAAGGGGGGGTTGGATCTGACAGCCTGCTCGGCCAGAATACGACAACGACGCAGACGACCCCGAGGGCCCGTACCGCACCGCGCGCGAGTCGGCCATCTTTGCGCACACCCGGCGCAGCACCTCCCGCCCGCACCTGCCCTTCTCCTCCACGGAGGACGACCCAGCCAACTTCCGCAGGTCAAAGGCGGACTTCTTGAATGTGAAGCTGCCGAGTGAAAGGGATGCACAGAGCGTGCGGAGGAGCTTGGGCAGCGGGAGGGGGACGCCGGCCTTAGCGGGCGATGAGGAGCAGGACGGGGATGGGGAGGTGGAGGTGGACCTGGCTGAGTGGGGGTTGGCGAAGAAACGCGATGATGGGGGGGACGACGACGACGACGATGAGGAGGGGGACACCTTCGCCGAGCCCGAGCGGCGCCGTGCCGTTTCAGAGTTCCTCCCCGGACCTGGGCCTAGTACGACCGCTCCCCCGCGCGCTGACCGCCGGCTCTCCCTAGCGAGGAGCGAGCTTCCCCCCTCTACAAGCGCGTTCCAGCAGCATCGAGCGCGTCGGTCGAGCCTGGGCGACTTTGGCGCTGGCGGGGCATTCCTCGACGCTGCCCCCTCCCGCCGCAGCTTCACCGAGCCGATGCAGCAGCGGCGGGCGAGCCTGCAGCTGCCCGAGGAGGCGCTGCACAACCCCTTCTCGCCCGTTGACGGCCAGCCTGTGCCCTTCCCGAGCACCGAGACTCCCGCAGCGGCTGGAGAGGAGGACCCGAACCCGTTCGCGCTCCCCCCGCCCTCGCCCAGCAAGTCCTCGCGCTTCGACCCCAAAGCAGCGGCGCACGGGCGCACGCTGTCGACCGCGTCCATGGGCTCGCGCGCGATGCTGGACGACCCGCGTTCCTCCCGCTACCTGACGGACGACGCGCGCTCCTCGCGGTACGGCGCTAGTGCGTATGGGCTGGACGACGGCCGCAGCTCGCGCTACTTCCCCGCGGAGGACGGGTTGTCCGTGCGCGCGCCGTCTATGTACCTCCCCTCGCCCGACCTGGGCCACGAGCACGAGAGCGAGCACGACCGCACGCGCCGGCTATCGGGGCTCAACGTCCTGCGCCCGAAGGTGCTGGTGATGCCCAGCCCGCTGCAGAACGAGGACCTCGGGCAGCCACTCTCCCCCGGACGGGGCGGGTTCGTCCATTCCAAGGACGGCCCGCCCCTCCCCCCTGGTGCGAAAGTCGAGCGGCCCGGCCCGCGCCCGCTGTCCAGCATGACGCTCAGTGCGAGCGCCTCGGCGTACGACCCGTCCAACCCCCAGTCGGCGCACCTCAACCCGCGGCAGTCGCTCACCCTCTCCCAGCTCACGTTCAGGAATTCACTCATGAACGACGTGTCGTATATGGACATGGGCCTCAGGCGCGCCGCTGAGGATGGTGAGAAGGTCACGGTGGAGATGGAAGAGGAGACGTTTGAGCCTAAGCCGAAGGGGGACCGCGCCCCGGGAGCGCTCTATGGCAGGAGCTTGATCGATGATCTCGAGGCGAGGAAGGCGGCGCTGCGGGGCAGGCAGAGGTGCGTATATGCGTTTCTACACTATGGGGAAAGCGCTGATGCTTAGGGTAGAGTCTTTGTGGGTGACGATCGGCCGGCTATGATGGACCGCGGTCAGCCCAAGCGCTCCAGCACGTTCATCGACCCTGATTCTTTCGGCGACAAGCGCCCGCCTCTCGCTCGGAAAGGCACGAGCAACTCGACCGGTACCGGACGAGGTGGAGCTGCCGCCGGTGCCCCGCTCCTCAGCTTCGAGGGCGAAGACACGCTCACCTCCCCTATCGACCCGACCGGAGCACGCATGACCAAGTCCCGCTCCACGTTCGGGGTTGACCAGATCTGGGAGAAGGAGCTGGCAAAGCTTAAGATTATCGAGGAGCAGGAGCGGGTCGCTGCGGAGGAGCAGAGGCGGCTGGACGAGGAGAAGGAGAAGCGCAGGAAGAAGGGCAAGGGCCGGACTGGTCCAGAGAGTGCTGCGCAACCTCTTTCGCCCGGGTCGGTGCAGCCTTCGGTCCGCCAGGCGACGTCTCCTGTGCCTAGTCTGCCACGGCTCGACAACGGCCGGACGATGCTCAACGATGCGCAAAGGCGCGGGAGCGTCATGACTCTCGGAGTTCACAACTGGTTCAACTCTGATGATGACGAGGACGACGAGAGTGATCCGGAGAAGGCTGACCTCCTAACGCCCAGGAAGGCACGACCGGGGTATCAGCCAACGCCGACTACTTTGCCTCCTAGCTTGCCCTCCCTTGGACATCAGATCGAAGACAGTAGTGAGGACGAGGACATCCCGCTCGCTGCTCGCATGCAGAAGCTGGCGATCACTGGCCTGCCTCGCAACACTGCCGATGACTCTGAGGACGAAGAGATGCCTCTGGCCGCTGTGATCGCCAAGAAGCAGCTGGAACGAAGCATCTCGTCCAAGCCGGGTTCGCTCGCCTCGCACCATCAGGGTAGCGGCAACTCCCCCAAACCTGCTTCTTTGAACACCCCTACGAAATCCACTGCTTTGCCAAGCTTCGACTTCGGCGGAATCAGCGGCGGACTCGCGGAGAGCCTTGGGCTAGGCCAGGCCGATGATGAGGATGCCACTCCGACCAAAACCCGTACCACTGCAGCGCCTGGAGCGAGACCGTCCGCAGACGATAGTGACGAAGACAACGTTCCTCTCGGACTTCGGCATCCCGGAGCGACAGTTCACCCGCCCATGCTCAACGTTGGAGCGGATGACGACGAAGCTCCGCTCGGCATGCGTTTCCCGCAAGCGGCCATGCAGCAGCAGGCCCAGACCCAAGCGCTCCAGCAGCAACAGTACATGCAGCTGGTGATGCAACAGCAGCAAATGATGTGGCAGGCTGAGGCGCAGATGCGGAACTCGATGGCCTTCCCCACCGGGGCATCTGTGATGGGTATGCCCGGAGTTATGGCTCCCCAAATGACTGGATTTGGCATGCCGTACGGTGCTCCGGGCATGCCTGGCCCCCCCTCCGTCTCGGATCCTGGTAAATTCACTCGAGTCGATAGATGGAGGCGGGATGTCAGTACGGGTGATGCATAGATGGTGTTTGACCTTTCTCCTTTGGCCGCTCCCTTTCCCTTGCGCATATGCACTCAGGACGCTATACCAACCCTCGCATAGTGATACACCATCCTCAATGAACATTATTCCAACATTCACGTCGAACTTGTGCTGAGAATCGGGCGCTGGTCGCTCACGCCAAAGTAGCGCAATGTTAAACGGCCTAACCATCATCCTGAATAGTCTGTCAGTTGAAAGTGGTTTGAGGCAGACGGGAGGATGTGAACTAGTGGATTGATAAAATACAGTGATGTGTGTGCAGTAGTAAGGAGAACAGATTAGTCCAAGCAGGAAGCAGGTCGTGACGTCAGTTACAGGATGCAAAGACAGTAGGTGCCGCAAATCGAAGATCTAAGTCATTATAAGATGAAAGTGTCTCTGGAGTGAAAGGGGCTGGGTTGGATTAGACGTTGACTATTTTGAGTTGTCGTCGAGGCACGGTCATAACAACGACGTCCCTGTTGGACATTTCGGCCTCCATCTGTCGTTGGCGCTCTCCGTCGTCTTCGTCTTCGTCACCACTCTCAATGCTCATAGGATAGCCCGAGCCAGATAGAGCGTCTTCTTCATGGCTGGCTGCGCGATGGTAGGGAGGCTGGTGGTAGGTGTACGGCCCGAGACCCGTTCGGCTCGGTGGCCTTGTGGATGGAGGGCTGCGAGCCATGTCAGGGCTCTGGTTCGGTAGTTGAGCGCGAGTGGTGGGTGGCGGATGACCATCTTCACGTATACGGGCCAGAATAACTGCAAGCGAGGAGGGTCGTGGTCGGCCATACCATGCGAGGCCAAGCACAATGGCATAGAAGAGGATGGTCCAAACGAGGAACACGGCGAAAGCCCAAGTCGGCCCTCGCTGGCGCAGCGCAACGAGAACTAGGATGCAGGCGAACGTGAGTACCGCGAAGAGGAACGAACGGAAAATGACCGTCGGCAGCTGAGGGAACTGGTTCGAGGTTCGTATCGGCGGGGGTGGTGCAGCGGTGTTGGACAATTGTGGGGAGTTGAAATAGTCAGGTCCTCCAACTTGTGGTGGCGAATGGTCGGCAGAGGAGTTAGCCTTGGCATGCGTCATCTCGAGATCATGCTCGGCGACGCTGCCGATGTGACCTCTCCTCTCCAACCAACTGATATCGCTCAGACTTTGCGCCGTCTTGCGGCGGTAGTGGTCATTGGGCATTAATCGGCCAGACGGCCCACTTATGCGCCTGGGACGGTTGACGACCTCGAAGCTCTGGCCGGTCCGGGGGGGTGTAGAGGCGGGCGAATGGATGGCCGTGTGGGAAGAAGATGGGGACGTCACGGTCACTGCGCTCTCGCTGACCCTTCGCTTGCGATGGCCCACCCAGTCACCGATCTTTGCCTTGACGATGCTGGGCGACGATATCCGCCTTGCTTTCCGTTCGCGCTCCTCAGGTGTCGTCCCAGGCGGCGGGGGTGGCAGCGGGGTCGCATCGTTGTTCGCGTCAGTGTACCGTTGTTGAATGTCGCTGAAACCAGCGCCGGTCGAGGACGAGTCCCTTGTTTCGCGTGTTTTCTCCATCATGGAAACGCTATCGGGCTTGGGAGACTTCGGTCCGCGAAGTCGCCCCAGGCAGAACATGACACCGGCCCATGCTGGTACCAGCACGTAGAGCAAAATAAACAGTGCCAGTCCTGCCTGCCCGTGTGCGGTCTGCAGGAAGTCCGAGGACGACACGTCCCTCGTCGAAAGCGGCATCGTGACTCGATACGTAGTCGTCAATGCTGTGGCGAAGCCAGCCACGCCGACAGCATACGCGATCAGGGCGAACATGGATGCGAGATAGATTAGGGCCAGGGAGTATTCGCGCCTTCCTGGGACGGGCCCGGAGGCATATCGAAGGACGAGAAGACAGGGGAGGAAGCCTGCGATCGATACTGCGGATAGCACTTTATGCGATGGGGCCGTGTCGAACGGATAGAAGGTGACGGAGCTGGAAGCCGATGGTGACGAAGTTGGATTGCTGGAGGATCCAGTTGAGCTAGGTGTAGGGCCCGTCATGGACGTGCCGGAGGATGGCAGGGGCGTGTATGCCACGCATTGTGTCAGGTAGTTGTTCGTGACGCCTGTTCCCGTCGCGTTGTAATCGTCTTCGATCGTCCCATCGCCGTACCCATTCCACTGATTGCCCGTGGACGCAGTCACAGGCGCATTGTATTGCCTGAGCAGCCACAGCTCGTTCAGATACGTGCCCGTTGCAATGTCCACACCACCGAAAACGACAGTATCACTTGCCGCGACATCGCTGTTTCCAACCATGACGCTGCTGTGAGAAACAGCGACCGCTCCGTACCGTGGGGATGGCACGCTGCCACCGTTTGAAGGCACAATGCGGGACCAGTCGCCCGACCCGGCATTGAGGATGTCGACTTCGCCCTGGTAGGTGCCGTTCCACTGGGCAGGATCGAGCCATCCGAACATCATGAATGCTTGCTGCTGGAAGGCGCTCGACGCCATATTCAGGTTCGGTGCCAATGTCGCTGCATAACGTGCGCCAGGGCATGATGCGCTCATCTGCGCCCAGCTGGGACCTTGGGCAGGGTTTCCGGACGGGAAAGTGAGGGCGTTGGCCCATGGGATTGCGCAGGTCGCGTTGTTCAGCGTTGATGCGGTCGTATTGCAGCCGCCGACAACAGCGAGAGTGGACCCCGGGAGAACGACCCTCGCTTGCCCTTCGAGCGCCGCAGGTGCGAGATTAGCATTGCCCGGTGATAGCTTGTTCCACGTGCCCTCCGTCATGTTGACATTGTTGGAAGACAGCGTTCCCGTAATGAGCAGCTCCCATGCATCGTTGTAGAAATTCGTGCCGTCAGACCCGCCAACAATAATCATCGAAGTCGTAAGTTGTTGCGCATTGGCGACCAGGGGGTCTGTCCCGCCTGAGGCACCGTAGCGTGCCCCCGGACCAGGAATGGAAGTGTTGATCCTCCCTGCGGACCAGAATTGGCTGATGAAGTCAAAGCTCTACAAATGCGGTTAGACGATGACTGGATAATAACATGACGGGCCACGCACCCAAAGATCGTCCAGCGGGCCCCCTGTCCCTAGCCCGCCGTACATAGTAAATGCAGTCCGGCTGTACAGGGGATTAGAAATGGAAGGAAGCGGTGTGAGACTGCTCACTAGCTCGCCGCATAGTCCCCTCCGGCTACTGCCAAGCTGCGTGGCGGCGGACTGGCATTGAGGCCGTTCGGCGTGTTTGGCACGCCCCACGTGAGGGTCTTGAAGTCGAATAGTGTTGTTTCTCCTGTCTGCTGGCCGGCCGACGACGACCCTCCGAATACGATCAGCTTGTCTGACGTGGCATCATATCCTATGGAAGTCGTTAGAGCCGCAAAGGGATACATTGGTGCGCATATATGCACCTATCATGGCGTCTTTGACTGCGTTTGGCGGCGTCCCGCTGGCAAAGCTGCCCAAGTTTATCCATTGTAGCGGAGGGGAGACTTGGACTGCGGAAGGAGCAGACTGAGCAAAGGTGGAGATGGCGTTGATGGCGAGGAGGAGAAGGGGAAGGGCCATCAAGTCGAAGGGTAACAAGAGGGACGAGGCCGTCGAGATGGCAGGGAGTGAGGGCAGGGTATAGATGAAGGAGCACAAGAGGCCCTGCAGGGAGGGATGGGACGACGCAGTCGCCGAGGACCAAAGGGAAGAAGCGGGATGGAGTAGCTAAGAATATGCACATGATTTCGGCACTGGCGCCAGATCGCCACGCTCCTCAACACAGCGCGCGACGGCGAGGCCGACGGCACGCGAACTAAAGGGATCAAATCAGGGCGATGCATATCCCCGCCAAGCCAGATCGTCGTAGCACCAAAGCCGCCTACTGTTGTTCTGTTGGCCGTCGTGCTCTGCCCTATAATGTCCCAAGGCGAAAAGGGACAACGGCCCCCGCCAGACGACCTCGTCCAGGACATGAGCACCCTCAGGGTCGAGATGGACAGCGACCCCACACAGGAAGATGGGCACCTCCCCACATACCAAGAGCTGCAGCAGGCCGCACCGCCGAACTCAAGGTGCGCCCACGTGCACACGGGCGCTCACCGCGCTTCTGACAATCAATAGATTCGGGCGCTGGAGGGGATGGATCGACAAGAGGGCGGCGGAGCGCTTCGCCGACATGAGCCCGGAGGAACGACGCGCCCGACAGGAGCGGCTAGGCTGGGGAGAGACCGTGCGTTCATTGCGTTACGGCATGCGTCAACACAACTTTGTTTCTGACGTCCCTCCAGATTGTGGATTCTCCGACGGACGTCAACTCCCAGCAGTCCTCAATCCCCGTCGCCCCTGTGCCCTCCTCTTCCTCTTCCTCTGCAATCCTGCAACCAAGCCCTGAGCTCCAACCACCTCCCTCGTACCCCTCCCCAACGAGGCTAGGGGACCCTTTACCTCCGACCCAAGCGGCCCTCTACTCGTTCGGATCGCGCTTCCTCTCCCATTCGGCAGACAGCATATGCTGCCTCCTCCCGATCGTGCGCGACCGCTTCCTGCTCATCGGCACGACCGAGGGCCTTTCGGTGCTGGATGTGCTGCCTAGGCTGCATGGAGATGAAACCTTAGGCATGTCCACCGGATTGGACGGCGCTAAGAGCCGCGAGCTGTGGACGGGCTGTGGCTTTCTCCAGTGTGCTCTGCTGGAAGATGCGTCAGACCTCATGGTCCAGAATCCTGATCAGGGGATCGTCCTCGCACTCGTTACGACATCACATTATGATGCGACTGGGCGAAGTGAGACGGTCCGACATCTCCGGATGTACAAGCTGGCGAGCCTTGTTAGTCTCGTGAAATGGACCGTTACGCAAAAGGTATGAGGAGCAACACTCGCTAAATTCACTACTCATGCCTCTTTAAGGACTTCGCTCCTATGAATCTCGGGAAATCTGCCTCGTGGGATACGACACCAACTCGGAAGCAGCGAAACCGCCTAAGCAAGATGATCAACCTCCTTGCTGAAGGCCCCGATCACGTCCCACCACGTTCACCTTCCCCCCAGCCTCCCTCCCGATCCCAATCCCTCCGTGGCCAGCCACGTCCTGCTCCTCCCGCCGCGGGCACAAGCAGCTCGTGGGACACGATCGAGGACCTTCCTCTCCGATGGGCGACCGATTTCGAGCCATTCCACCATCCCAAGGTCGCGAATACCAACATCCTCTTCTTTGAGCTCTGGAGATCGAACGAGAATGGGAACTATGGCCGTACGATGCTCGCGGTCGGAACGTCGAAGAGTATTGTCTTGTTCGAGGCTCCCAGAGGCGAGAGAGCATTCACCTTTGTCAAGGTAAGAAACTCTTTCAGTTTTGGTGAAATAGACATTCATGCGCAGTACAGGACTACTATACCCCTCATCCGGCAAGAAGCGCCAAATTCATATACCAAGCCGTTCCAGAAACCCGTGTCAATAACACCCAGCACCAACATCACGCTCATTCCCTTTCATCACACAGCAGGGAAAGTCTGCTATCTGACCCCGGGTCTCCCAAGATGGGTCGGATTCGCCGAATATCCCAGCCAGGACAGGCCCAAACACCGCAGCTCAGTCTCTTTATTACCTTTGAGAAGAAAGCCGTTGTCGTCCGTCTTAGCGACGCAGCTGTTGGAGAAGTAGACGTCTACGGGGACTCTACCGCAGGAGCAGATATATCGCCCACACATAGTTTCAGCTCTTCCCACGGCGCCAAGCTGCATAAGCACAGCTGGGACAGTGCACGGGAAGCCAAATCCATGTGGGCGCCTTTGGTTCAGCTCTATTTGCCCATCCCGGCCTCCCCGCACAATCCTTACGCAGCACATGAACGACTTTACTATCTCATCACACGCGGCAAGCATACGTATGCATACCTCACACCATTGCCAATACCCGTCAGTCTGGCGTCAGCGTCATATGTTCACACCTGGACCGCCCCACCAAACCAAATTGCCGGACGCGTCATAGCAGGCCGGGACGGTGCGGCAAGCCTGCAGCTCATCGGCTTCGGCGATGGAGTTGAGATCGAAGAGATCCTCGTGGCCGACATCATTGCTGGCCACAAGGACAGGAGCCTCGGGCGCGCCGCTGGCAAAGTCAGGTCAGATCCGGCAGAACCACGGCGCGCCTTTGCGCACGAAGGCTTCTCCGCGGGGTATCTTTGTTCCGGCGGCGAGTGGGACAAGATGGGGGCTCTGGGGAACATGTGGCGGGCATCATTCGCAAGAGCTCCTTTCATGCAACGGGCTATGTCGGAGGAGTCGGTCGAGGAGATCTCTCGAGTATCCGATGCGGGCGTTTACGCTTGGATACAGAAGGACCTGGAGGACTACAGGGTCTTCTGGTTAGGTTCGCCGGATGTGACAAACCTCTGATACCCTGATTCGGTACGAGTTCATGATCTTCATTCCACTGTAACATATGCATGAATTGAATTGTGTCTTTTTCGAGCGGGGAATCTCCAGAGCACAGTCCGTTACTGCACCACGTCCAACCCCTCCAGAAGCGCAGTCAAGGTCCCGACTGTTCCATCACCAACCTTGATCCTTTCCACCCATGCATTGGTCGCAGTCTTGGCGGCCTTCTCTCTCTTGCTCTTCTTCCACCCCTCAGTCTTGAAGTGCGTGACGCGTTCCGAAACGTTGTAGCGACTCTCATAACAGGGGACATGGTAGTGGCCGGCGTCGATATCAATGTAATAGTTCTTGTCCTTCTGGTGCCAGAGCTTGAACGTTCCGAGTTCTAGCCTCCCTGAGCAGCTCTTTCAGTCTGTATGCGCGTCCGGCACGAACAGGGGCAGTCGTGCAGACGTGTATCTGAACCAAGGCTTCGGCGCGATGGGTTGGACCAATTGCCAGACCCGACAGAAGAGTGAGGCTCACCGTCCGGCTCTTTCTCGTGGATCTGCCGTGCCAGGGCTTGCTCTCCTTCTTCAGAGTCCATGTATGCGAGCGCGCCGTCGTTCCGAGCGGAGCGGAGAGCTCTTTCCGACTCGGTCATCTCTACCAGCCTCGAGCGCCATGTGGTGCGTGGCATCTTGTTCTTGCTCGCTCAGGCTGGTGCGGGTCAGCACTTGCCAGGAAAGGGTTGACAGTTAGAGAGGGTGGTGCTTGAGCGAATGGTCAAGGAGTGTGTCTATAGACAGACCCTCACAGGACCTTGTATCGAGGGTTTTGTACCCATTCCCAGGGCGACGCTCCGCCCCACCGTGATCGGCCATCTTAGGAATTGAGCCCATGGGTTTGAGTCTCCCGAAAAGGCAACCAAACACCCTGTTTCGGGGGCAATTCCAAGTGATTCGCTGTAGAAAAACCAATGTATAATGACTACATCAAGTGTATTGTACATCCTCTGCCAAAATATCACCATCAATACTGTCGTAGGGGGGGGGGGGGGGGGGGGGGGGGGGGGGGGGGGGGGGGGGGATCGCCAAGAATGGTATAAGTCGTGACAAACATGAATGGGTATCGCATCAAACAAGTATCGAAACAGCTGCCTCATACCTGCCAGGCCTCGCTCATGCGCTCGTTCCATCCTTGGCGGCCCTCCTGCAGCCAAGCACGCGTCCGCCACAGCTGGGCGAGCTCATCGTCTTCCCTCTTCTTCTTTTGCTTCTTTGTTTCCTTTTCATTTGGTCTTGTTTGAGATGGCATAAGCCAATTGATGAACGACCATCCGGTTGACTGACTGGTGGCCGTGGTGGGGAGTGTAGGGTCCTCTGGCGGAGGCGAGGTAGCGCGAGACGGGATCTCCGTTGGTGTAGGCGAAAATGACACATGCCTGTCATGCCGTGACGCTCTGAACTTGCGCATCGCTGACGGCACAGGAGAGGGCAAAGGGTCCTCGCTTGCTAGGGTCTCGACAGCTGCGCCGTGCGGTGGTGTCGATTCTGACCTTGGGGTAGGAGGGGGCCGTGTGAGAGCGGTCGACGCTACCTGCGGAGTCATAGGTCTGAACTGGGGCCGCTTCGGTATTGGTGCCGCCATGGGCGCCTCGGGTGCGGGTTGAGAAGAGAGAATCGCGCGCAGTTGGGAGATACTCCTTGACAAAGGTACCGGCTCTTCACCCATACTAGGTGGAGATGTAGACATAGTAATTGCAGTGTGCGGAGGCGATGGCGGGAGCTGGGGGCTGATGATCTTCGGTCTCTGAGGCACAGGGGAAACCACTTCCGGTCCTGGTGCAGTCACAGGATCCACCGGTCGCGGAGATGATCTGGGTTCGAGCGAGCGGATCCACTTGCCAATGTCCTGGGGCACGGAGATGGATGCAGTAAGCGTGCCCTTGCGACGGTGTTTCGGGGGATCGGCAGAGCTGTCTCTCCTGGTCAAAGACGGACCTGTGCTGGCCCGAGGGATCGGCAAGCCCAGCGTGGTCGCCTGGGGAGTAGAAGGCTGCGATCCGGATGCCTGGCTTCCTGGCGTGCGCCGCTGCAGGGCTTCGCGGGAAACGATTTCGCTGACCAGCTTGTACGCAGGGGTGGAGGGATGGAACGAAGGCGTCGAGACTTGCGGTGCGCCGAGGTCGGCGGAGGAGACGCTGAGGGGTGCGGGCCGAGTTGGGGTTCGTGTGGCAGAGCGGGAGATGCTGGGAACTGGAGATGCGCGGTCGGGAAATTGGTAGGCGGTGCCGTACGGAGGTTGTGAACGCGGAAACTGATAGCCATCCAGGGAGGGTTCTGAAGGTGAGCGCCCGAGCGAGCTGTGGGACGACATCCTTGGCAGTTGTGGCCTGTGTGCCGCCGAGAGGTAACTCTGCTCCGGCAGGCTTCCCGTGAAGGTGGACTCTTCCCATGCACTCTCCTCCTCGTCTTCCTCTGCGATATGCTCATCGACCCATCTCCTCCCTATCCCAGAGTGCGAGTGGGTGCCCATCCGCTCCCGCCTCCTAGCCCGAGGCGATGGAACAGGTCGAGAGTGCTCCACTGTACTCTCAGATCGCCCAGAGCTAATGGAGTGGGAGAGCAGATGGTTCGAGATCTCTAGCGCAGCGACGCTCCGTTCCACAAGCTGATCGAGCCGCGAGTCTAGCTCTTCATCCGCGCTCTCTGTACTTTTCCAGGTCGAGCTTGAAGTGTGTCGCCGATGGGCTACTCTGCGATTGCGTGGACTGAGCGCGGTGAACTGCGTGACGAACGGCTCGGACTCCATATCCCCAGATGATGGAGGGGGGAAGTCAAGGCCGACACCGACCTTGCTGATACTCGAGCGTGGCTGGTGGTATGTTCGCGGCGCTGGAGGCGACTTGTAGTCCGGCAGGGGGTCGGAGTCCTCGAGGGGTGGTGGCCATACCTCCTGCATAGCGCTAAACGACCTCCCGTACATCCGTGGGGGCGGAGAGGTCGTATACTCGGGGAGGGTTGTGATACTGGAGGCGGTGGAGAAGCGTGAGCCTGCAGACCGAGTCGTTCGATGTGCTCTTTGTGTTGACGGAGGCGATGTCAGAGGCGACAACGGCGCAGGGCTCATCCTCCTGTGGATGGGGATGACTTGTTCGCCGTCGTCCTCCATCGTGGGGACGGCGGCCGCAGTGAGCCTGCGTGTGAGATGGCGGTGGGAATGGAGAGCGGGCCGTAGCGGATTGAATGGCTCGCCCTACCTTGGCCAGGGCCCCTGATGGCTTGCTTCTGCTATGAGTGCGCCACACGCCCTGACCCGGCGGAAGCAATCAACGCGTCCCCCCACGTGTTTGCCCCGAACGCGACCATTGTCGTGTTTGTCCTGTTCTTCTTCGTGACACGCTTGACAGGTCATGGGAATGCACGTGCATGGATCATTGACAACGTTAAGGATACAGGAAATTATACAGCTTCTGGTCCTCTCTAATACTCCACGTCCTTCACAGGGTCCTCAAGTGGTGACACCGGCTTGATGGGATCCAGCATTGGCGCCCACCCGAGCGTCGTGGGATGGTACACCGTACCCTTCACAGGGTCCTCAAGTGTTGACACCGACAAAGTGGGTGACACCGGTTGGCGGGAATCCTGTGGGGGTGTCCACCCGAGATAGGGCGTCACTGTCAGCGGACCAATAATAACGACGCCTTTGTCCATCTCGATCTCCTCTCCTTCCTCCATCTCTACTTCTCTGGAACATTGACCGCTCCCCCTCTGGCCCTCTTTCAGTCCCTCCTTGCCTTCGGATAGATCCCAGTTCTCGTCTGTTTCGTTGTGCAATGGGATCTCGCGCATCAAGAGCGCGCTCGCCACGCCCAAGAAACAAAATGCGAGCATGACCTTCCAAAGCGTGCTGAGGCTCTCGGCGAACGCCTCTTTGACCTGTCCCTGTAGCGGCTCCGGTAGCTGCGGGATGATCGGGATGGCCGCGATGGCGAACTCTGCGCCGCCAGGGAATTGCGCGCGGAAGTCGGCGGGCAGTCGCCATTGGAGCTCGTTCTGCAGGACAGCGGAACCGATGGTGATTCCGAAGTTTTGCGCGAAGGTGCGGAGGAAGACAAAGAGGGCCAAGGCACTCCCGTTGCGTCTTGTGGGTAGAGGCGAAAGGATGGGAAATTTCTGATCGAGGTAAGCTCGTCGTCGCACAAGGTTGTTAGAACACTTACGAGCGCAGTCCAGAGGATCCCAAACCCGAACCCGACGAAAAGGTTGAATCCAACCCACCTCGCCGTCGGCGTGGTCGCTTTCTCCAAGCTCAATAGCCCCACACCGATAGTGATCATGATCCACCCTATGTAGATCTGTGGCGTATAGCGCTTCAGAATGGCAACCGACACCCCACCGAGGATCGCCCCGGGCGACATGATGAGCGCATACGACAAGGTGTCGATACCCGACTGCACCGGGTCGGCGCCGAAGCATGCCTGGAAGAACACCGGCATGAGGAACAGGAAGGTGACCGACACGAGCGAGTGCCAAAAAGTGCTTAGGAAGCCTGAGACAGACGTCCGGTTTGTGAGGAGGTCGAACGGTATCGTGGGGACGGTGGTATTCGCTGCCCATCGAGCTTCATATACGAAGAAGGCAATTAAGCCAAGTAGACCGAAGATCAGAGGCACCAAAGTTTGCGCAGACGACCATGGAACTTCGATCCCACCACGCGTGAGTGCGATGGACACTGCGACGGTGGCAGCGCAAACCAGTGCATTGCCGCTTCTAGTGGTCAGTACGGTCCACAACTTAGCGAGACGCGAGGGACTCACGTCCAATCTATCCTTCGAAGCTTCTGTTGAATGCTACCGGGTGGCACCTTGAGTCGAAGGAAGTACGCGACCAGGCAGAAGGCACCGAAGGTGAGCGGCAGCTGTATCCGGAAGAGCCAGCGCCAGGACACCTTCTGGGCGAACACTCCACCGATTGGCGGCCCCATGGCTGTTGCGACAGCATAGGTAAGACCCGTGAGGCCCATGAAAACACCGCGTTCTTTGAGAGGGACAAGATCGGCAACGATGATTTCAGCCAGGGAAAATGTACCGCCAGCTCCCAGTCCTTGGATGGCTGTGACGCCATGAGCATATTAGCGAGCAAAGATGACTAAGAAACCCACTTCTTCCCACAATGAACGCGCCCGGACCGTGTGACTCGCCGCAGATCGCACAGCCGACAAAGAAGAAGGCCAGTGATGCGAGCAACACGGGCTGTCGGCCAAAGGCGTCTGCGAGGGCACCAGATAAGCTGGTAGGACATTGTCAGTGAGCCCTTCCATGAACACGCGCGAACTTACGGGAGCCAAGCAGCGGAAGCGAGGAAGTAGGCGCTTCTCATCCACGTGAATAACGATTGCCCATTCCCGAGCTCGTTGACGATGATCGGTGCCGCCGTCGGTAGGTCTGTCGCATCGAGCGCAGCAAGAAAGATAGTAACGCAAACTGCACTGAAGATGAACCAGAAGGCTGCTCCCCTTTTGGGCTTCGCTGCCTTGCCATGGGTTGGCCTTTCAATATCCGAGATGCCCCACCGCGGTACGCCCTGTAGTCCCTCGACCTGACTGTCGTCGCCACTTGCAGTAGAGGGATGTACTTTTGATCGCATCTAGAGCTCTGAGAGATGGTGGTGTAGGGTGTGGGGTGTGGGGGAGCGTCTTAGGAGCTACTTAGCAGTGCCGAGAGAAGATCACGTACAAGAGATCACGAAAGACTACCGGGTTAATTCTTGCAATGTATTCGATCGCAGATCGTCTGCATCCTAGAATTGGAAAATTCCTGCAGGATGAGTCGTATCGAAACGTTTGATGCTACACCGGACTTGCGCCACTTTTGCACCCGTAGTTACGGAATTGAATGAATCCTCGCTGGTTGGGAAACTCAGGTTGGGACTTGAGGATTCGCAGACAACCATCTCACCTATTGCTAGTAAATTGTAGCCCTCTCAGACACCAATAAGTCCTTGACACCTCGTCGTGCCGACACTTCAGCATCACTATCGATACTTGAGTCTCACGTAGCCCTTGAAAAAGAATTTGTATGGTATAAAGTCGGGGTCGGTTCCAACGCGGAAGGCATAGCTTCTACGCGTGGCCTTAGCCGGGGCAATTGTATTCGATTCCTTGCAATGCAAAGGTTGGTGTGGAGCTACACCGCCACAGTGCGCGAAGACCGAGAATGCCTTCCCAAACTCATCTTCGAGCCTTCGTGCAGTCGTGCAGTGAGGTAAGACGTTCTCGGAAGGAACAGACAGGTAACGAGCAACGTGTCAGTGTAACTTGGCTGAAAGGTCGACTGTGCACGGCACTGTCATTGACGATGACTAGCGCTACTACAGCCTACTTTGCAGTACAGTGCCAGTTGCCTAGGTTGTCTCGAGTGAGTCACGTCCGGATGCAGCAGTGTCCGTTGTTGTGTCGTATGCGGACCACCCCGAGCAGAACGCATCAGAGGCGCCAAAGCCAAGCTGGGAGGAGCGGCCCAGCAGCAAAGAGATGCAGGGGTCAGGATGCGTCCCCTGAGCGGAGCCGCAGCGCGCGTCCCGTGTCCGAGTCGAGAGTCGACGAACCGTATCTCCGAGGCGCACAGTCTGGACGGAGGCATGCAACAGCAAAGTGGTGCCCCTAAGGACCGTGAATGTTATCGAATGCGACGATGGTGACGCACTTTCCGTAGCTAGGTAAGTAGTTACATGCCGAAAGAGTAATTAGCCGGGATGCATAAAACATAACAGAAGCCGGTTCCCCAGCCTTGGCGGGAGCAATCCCCCTCGGGAGCAATCTGAGCAAGCTACCGAATCCGTCCGGCCTCTGCGTGCGAGGTTCTGAGCACCAAGCACCAAGCACCAAGCACCCGGTCTGCCTCAGCTCCAGCCTCAGCCCGGGGCTCCTGCTGCGCACCCACTAGACTCGATATCCAGGACTCCAAGCGGGGCATACTTAGAGATATGGCCGAATCGTCAGCGCCCGTGCCCGTGGTGGCCAACGACCCGCTGCCGCCGCTGCAAGAGCTGGGCGCGACCAGCGCGCCGCTGAAGAGCGCTGCGTACTTCATTGGGGACCAGTGTAAGGAGTTCAACGGTACGCTCTACTTGCTCAGGTGTTGCGGGGTGGCGCTGACGGCTACGCTGTTCTCTCGCCCCGCCCTTCTACCTGTTTTTGCCCTCGCTCTCGCTCGCGTTCCTCAACCCGCCCGCATCCGCCTCGCTCGCACCACTGGGGACTACCGAACATCACGATTTGTTGCGGACTGTTGCGCGCGGACAGAGGACTTCATGCTCTGCAAGAATGAGAACCGGGACCCGGCGCACTGCTTAGCAGAAGGGCGCAAAGTGACGCGCTGCGCAGCCGATGTGTGCGTCCCTCTCCTCTCCTCTCGGCCCCACATCCCCGTTCCCGTTCCTGTTCTGGTTCCAGTCCTTGTTCCCCCGGCTGACCTCCCGCTGGCGCGAACGCAGGCTGAACAAGCTCCGCGCAGCGTGCGTGCAGGAGTTCGAGGCGCACTGGAACTGCCTGGAGTGGAACAACCAGGTGCGTCCCCGCGTTCTACTGTTGCGGGTGGGGTGGGAACGAGTGCTGATTGTGCGGTTGGCGGGATGTAGTACTACTACGCGTGCAGGAAGGAAGAGCGCCCGCTGAACGCGTGCGCGTTCACAAAGCTCGTGAGTGCCTTAGCGTCCCTCTCCCCCGCCTCCACTTCTGCCGGCCGCGGCGTGCCTGCCTGTGAGTGGTAGATGGTGGTGCGCCGGTGTTGTGTGTGGCGGGAGGGGATCGAACGATTGCGGACGGTGCTGACGTGCGTTGCGCCTGCGCTTAGGGCTACAAGAAGGAGATCCCTGGGAGTCCGGAGGGGAAGACGCCGATCCACCTGATCGAGAGGCCGTACTTCAAGCGGCAGCAAAAGTAGAGGTATGTAGAAAGAAGTCCAGCGCAGTACATACAGGAGGTGACATTGTGCCGAAGGAATGTGGGAAAGAGGTGCAAACAGAAGAGGGGCGATCGGATGTACTTACATATGCATCTCGTGCCGGTGGGCTGGTATGGGCATATACGGCGTGCCGGCTCCGCATCCGTCGTCCGCTGTGGAGTCGTCGTTAGGGGTGGGAAGCGGGGGAATGTAATCTATTTTGCTGCTCAGAGGGGGTGTGGTGCGTGGCGCGAGGCGCGAGGCAGGGGCAGGTATGAGGATTGTTAGGTTGTGAGCTTGGACGCGGTGCATGCCAGCGTCATGTGTGTCTGCCAAGTGCGGGCGACCAACTGATGTGCGGCGGGCGTGGGGAGGAGCCGTTGCGAGTTGTTGGCAAGCACCGCCCATGTATTATGTGAAGCACGTCTGAGCGTACCGTCACCGCATCAGTCGCTGTTTGGCGAATCACCATCTGAACTGATATCGGCCGCGCGCGTTTTGAATAGCGCGGGGAGGGAGAGCGGTGCTGTCGGCCCAACAGGGATAACACGCCTTGGCCAATGGGGTGAGACTCGGCCCAGAAGGTTCTGTGTTTCACGTTCCTTGGGCGATCAGGGTGCAATTGAGAGGGAGCGCCTTGCGGGACCCAGTCGGACTGGCGCGTATGACATCGGGGGCGGATCCTGCCCTCGTATGTAAGACCCCCCCGGCCGGCCGCCCCTTCGCCATCTCCCCTCCCTTCGCCATCCATCACGCATCCACCCCAGGACCACACAGGCACACCGCCTCTCTAACGCCGCGCCCGTGCCCCGTATCCGCTCCCCATCGCGCAATCACCATCGGCACACTTAAGACGCTGCACGTCCCCTATCCGCCACCGCTGCTTCTCGCTATCCCCTTCTCCCCGCCCTCCCCCTTCCTTCCCATCTACGACCACAGGCAGCGAGAAGGACGCGTGTGTGCCCCGCTGTCATGCCCTCCCTCTCCTTCTCCGACGCGATCATCCACCTCGCCCACGATGCCTCCAACTTGCTCGCACGCGCAGAGGCGCCCACACAGGTACGTCCCCGTCCCTTCCCAAGGCCATGGCCCCCGCATACACCCTGCGCGCTTCCTTCCTCCCCCTTCCCCGCACTCAACCCCGGGCTGATCCTTTCCCTCAGGGCGGTCTCCTGCAAGGACAGAACCCAGCCGCGGTGAACAAGTCGGACCCGATACGGCTCTGGGTCATCCAGCTCTTCATCATCATCTGCTTCACCCAGCTGCTCGGCCTCGTCCTCGGCCGCCTCCGCCAGCCAAAAGTCATCAGTGAGGTCATCGGCGGCATCCTTCTCGGACCCACCGCCTTCGGCCGTATTCCGGGATTCACAAACGCCGTGTTCAACGCAGACTCTATCCCGTACCTCAACCTCACCGCCAACATCGGCTTGGTCCTCTTCCTCTTCGTCGTCGGCCTCGAGGTCGACATGCGCCTCATCAAGCGTAATGCCCGCTCCAGCTTAGCCATCTCCGCCGCCGGCATGATCCTCCCCTTCGGCCTGGGTGCCGCCTTGGCCGTGCCCATGTATACAAAATACATCGACACGTCCCTCGTCACGTTTGGCAACTACCTTCTCTTTGCCGGTGTCGCAATGTCGATCACAGCCTTCCCGGTCCTGTGCCGCATCCTCACAGAGTGCAAGCTCCTCTCCACCACCGTCGGCAGTGTCGTGCTCGCAGCAGGCGTGGGTAACGATGTCGTCGGATGGGTCCTGCTCGCCCTCACCGTGGCCCTCGTCAACGCCAGCTCGGGTGCAATGGCCGTGTATGTGCTTCTCTGTACGGCCGGTTGGGCCCTCCTCCTCCTCTTCCCCGTCAAGATGGGCTTTCGCTGGCTAGCCCGCAAGACTGGCAGCTTCGAGAGCGGGCCGACGCCTATGATGATGACCCTCACCCTACTCCTCGTGTTCGCAAGTGCCTTTTTCACCGACGTCATCGGCGTGCACGCCATCTTTGGCGGCTTCCTCGCCGGTCTCGCGATGCCCCACGATGGTGGATTCAACATTGCCCTTGTGGAGAAGTTCGAGGACCTCGTGTCTCTACTCCTGCTCCCGCTGTACTTCGCTCTTTCCGGACTTAGCACCAACCTCGGGCTGCTGAACCGCGGCATTGACTGGGGCTACATTGTCGCACTCTGTTGCGTCGCGTTCGTCGGCAAGTTCACCGGCTGCGCGGCCGTCGCAAAGTTCTTCGGCTTCAATTGGCGCGAGTCGAGCGCCATCGGCACGCTCATGAGCTGCAAGGGCCTTGTCGAGCTAATCGTGCTCAACGTCGGCCTTTCCGCGGGCATTCTCGACGTCCGCATCTTCTCCATGTTTGTCGTCGAAGCCCTCGTCCTTACATGCATGACCACCCCTCTCACCCTCCTCTTCTACCCCGAGAAGCACCGCACCCGCGCACCCGATGCGCCCGGCGAGACCACCATCGTCGCTGGTGGTGCAGATAAGGAGAAGGCGGATCCCACACCGCGCAGCGCGACGTTCCCCCTGCGCAGCGAGGAGAACGTCAAGAGCCGCTTCACCGTCGTGCTGAACAAGATGGAGCATCTCCCCGCGCTCATGACGCTCACACAGCTCCTGCAGCCCCCGCCCACCGGGCCCGTCCCCAAATCCATCGCTACCCGCGCAAGCTCGATCGACGAAAGCGACAAGGACAGCGCGGAACGCAACACACCACCGAGCACCGCCGGCCTCCCCACGCTCATGCCCGTCATCCCCCCGACGCCCACGATCCCAGCGAGCCCCAGGCCCGCTCGGCCTGCCGTCCACATCGACGCGCTGCGCCTGATCGAGCTCACGGAGCGCGTGTCCGCCATGTTCAAGGCGAGCGTGACGGACGAGCTGATCCGGTCCGACCCGCTCGTCAACATCTTCCGCACGTACGGACACCTAAACAACATCCCCGTCTCCGCCTCGCTCGCAGTGGTCAACTACGAGTCCTTCTCCTCCAGCGTCACCCACCACGTCGAGGAGACCGGCTCCGACCTCCTCGTCATCCCCTGGGGTCCACAGAGCATGGGCTCGAGCGTGCTCGAGCAAGTCCAGACAAGCGCCTCGGGCACGACGAGCTACGCCGGCCCGCTGGCGAACCTCTTCGGCTCCTCGTCCGGGCAGAGCAGCTCCGCCCCTCAGGCCGACGCGCCGTCCTCGCTCCTCTACTCCCAGTTCGCCCGGCGCGTGTTCGCAGAAGCCCCCTCGGATGTCGCCCTGTTCATCGATCGCGGGCTCGCCCCATTCGAGACGGCCGGCGGGTACGGGCAGCACATCTTCTTCCCCTTCTTTGGCGGGCCCGACGACCGCATGGCCCTCGCTTTC
Organism: Calocera cornea HHB12733; assembly: GCA_001632435.1. Taxonomy (NCBI): domain Eukaryota; kingdom Fungi; phylum Basidiomycota; class Dacrymycetes; order Dacrymycetales; family Dacrymycetaceae; genus Calocera; species Calocera cornea. The sequence goes on along the minus strand of KV423933.1, from coordinate 57,671 downwards.
GCCGTGCAGCTCTGCGCGCATCCGGCGATTAGCGCGACCATCGTCCGCGTCACGAAGAGCGACCTGCCGACCGAGGTGGACCTCGAGACGCCCGCACCGACGCACCAGACCGACAAGGATAACATCGCCTCCACGCTCAATGCGGGCATGACCATGCACTCGACACACTACCCGGACACGGTCTACGGGCAGAACACGACCCAGTTCCGGATCGCCTCGAGCGCCGCGGACGACATCGCCTGGGAGACGTTTGCACGCCCCTCGGGCGAGACCGCCCCGCGCAGCGCGTTCCTGGAGGAAGCGCTCACTCGTGTCGCCTTCACCACCCTCACCAGCTCGCAGCCGCTTCACCTCCTCGCCCAGCGCGCGCACCAAGAGGAGCGCGACGCGGGCTCGTGGAAGTCGCTCGTCATCATCGTCGGCCGCGGGCGCCGCCTGGCGACCGAGAGCCACCACGGCGAGCTGAACCAGATGCTGGTCGAGCACGGCAGGGACACGAGCATCAACTCTGATATCCGCAAGACGATCGGCGACGTTGCCTCTGCGTTTGTCATCTCGGGCAGCAAGGCGAGCTTGCTGGTTATGCAGAGCTCCGAGGCGCAGGCCTGAGTGACCTCGTACACCTTACGATTTTATGACTTCCTTGGATGAGAATTGTGTTTTTCCGTATGGATTAGTGCTTTGTGCTGGTCGCATCCATCTTGATGACCTCAGTTCCTAACTTTGGTGATGCATTGTATTGTAACATTGTCCCATGAATAGATCATTACATGGTACTACTCATTCCGATGTTCGACGTCCGTGTCCTGAGCATACATGCGTCCCTTCTGCCTATACGCTCGCCATGGCCTTGTTGTACATCACGAGCTCCTCAAACCTCACCGTCTTGCCTCCAAAAATATCCAACGCGCTGCCGAACGTAAGATCCACCCTGCCCCCACTGAGCCGGTCGACGAGCTCCAAGTCCGACACGTCCCTCGCCCCACCCGCATACGTGCACGGGATCGTCACCCACTCCCCGAGCCGCTGCACGAGCTCCTCGTCGATCCCCTGGCACAGGCCCTCGACGTCCGCCGCATGGATGAGGAACTCGCTGCAGTGCTCTTCCAGCATCTTGAGCGACGCCTGGTCCACCTCCATGTCCGTCAGGTCCTGCCACTTGTTCATCGCCACAACCCATTTCTCACCCCTCCGCCGGCAGCTGACGTCGACCACGAGCCTCTCGCGGCCGACGAGCCGCTCCAGCACCTGCAGCCTCTCGAGCGAGAACTTCTGCGAGGGGAAGAGGTACGAGGTCACGATGACCTTCTCTGCGCCCGCGGCGAGCCACTCCAGCGCGTTCTGCTCCGTGATGCCCCCGCCGATGTGCAGTCCGCCGGGCCAGGCAGATAGTGCTGTGCGTGCGGCGGCGTCGTTCCCCGGGCCGAGCTTGATGACGTGTCCACCGGTCAGGCCATTGTCTCTATACAGTTGCGCATAGTACGCTGGGGACTGGCTAGCTTGGGGCAGAGGTTAGTGGTAGGTTGCGACAGGGTAGGGAGGGACTTGCCTGGCGACGAAGTTCGTCTGCAGCTTGGACTCGTCCGTGGAGAGGGATCCGCCTACAATCTGCTTCACCACACCGGCGTGGAGGTCGATGCACGGCCGGAAGCGGGTGCGCCGGCGGTGTGTGGCCATCGCTGGATGCCGCCTCAGCTGCAAGGCGACAGGAAGAGCCATGTGACGAGGCCAGCCTGATGAGAGATGCACCCTTAGGGTAGGCTTACATAAGCGTCAGGAAAGCCCCCAAAAAGAAGGTTGTCCGCAGTTATCCCGCTTAGGAAAGGGCAGTAGACGCTGGAGTAGACGTTTAAGAGGCCCACTCCGGTGCAGAGGAAGCTGTAGTAACTTGATAACGTGAGTTATCTATAATGTGTAACATTACGATAGGATGAACAAACACAGTCTAGCCTAGTGGCAGGGAGATTGTATTGTACTGTACAGTTATTGTCTTGACTTAATGGCAAGCCTCGCGACGTGACACATTGTTCGTTCCCTGTATGTTCCTTCCGTTTCTCGGTCTCTTCGCCGACCGTAGCGGTGTAGCTATACAGCACTCATTACATTGGTAACAAAGGCTCGACTGCCAATGCCCCGGCGAAGGCCATGCGCAGAAGCTCTTCGTTGTAGGTAACCGACCCCGACTATATTCCATACAAGATCCTTGTTCATGGGCTACGTGAAAATCAAGGCACTGAGAGTACCGATAATGTTGCTGGAGTTCCGGCAAGATGAGCGATCAAGGACCTTTTGGTGTCTGACAGAGCTACTGTACAGTTTACCATCAATGGGTGAAATTGTTGTCTGTGCCGGTCCTCATGTCCAACCGCACATTCCCAGCCAGGCGAGGATTCATTCCATTCAGTACCAGTGTACACGTGACGCGAGTCCGGTGCAGCATCAAACGTTTCAATACGAATGATCCAGTACTGGTGCAGCCGTGCATCTCAGTCCTCTCCGTGAGACGGTTTGAAGTCGCATGGCGCAGCCGGTCTGTCGCCGGGTACATTGCAAGAAGGTATCCGGTAGTCTTTGGTGGCCTCTTCTACCTGATCTCCTCTCGACTACACTAAGTATCATCTCGGACGCTCCCCCTCCCCCCCAACCCACAGCACCATCTCTCGGAGCTCTTCCTCGACAAAGAAGCAGAAGAGATGCTATTCAGAACACATCCCTCCACTAGTGTCGACGACAGTCAGGTTGAGAAACTAGAGGGCGTACCGGGGTTGGGCATCTCGGATCTTGAAAGGCCAACCCGCCATGGCAAGGCAGCGAAGCCCAAAAGGGGGGCAGCCTTCTGGTTCATCTTCGGTGCAGTTTGCGTTACTATCTTTCTTGCTGCGCTCGATACGACGGACCTACCCACTGCTGTACCGATCATCGTCAACGAGCTCGGAAATGGGCACTCGTTGTTCGCGTGGATGGGAAGCGCCTACTTCCTCGCTTCCGCTGCTTGGCTCCCGTGAGTTTGCGCGTGCTCATGGAAGGGCTCACTGACAATGTCCTACCAGCTTATCTGGCGCCCTCGCAGATACCTTTGGCCGACAGCCGGTGCTACTGTCATCACTGATCTTCTTTTTTGTCGGTTGCGTCATCTGCGGTGAGGCACACAGTTCAGGCGTGTTCCTTGTGGGAAGAAGTGGGTTTCTTATTCATCCTCGCTCTGTGATATGCTCATGGTGTCACAGCGATCCAAGGACTGGGATGCGGCGGTATACTTTCCTTGGCTGAAATCATCATTGCCGATCTTGTCCCTCTCAAAGAACGTGGTGCTTTCATGGGCCTCACGGGTCTCACCTATTCTGTCGCAACAGCCATGGGGCCGCCAATCGGTGGAGTGTTTGCGCAGAAGGTGTCCTGGCGCTGGCTCTTCCGGATACAGCTGCCGCTCACCTTCGGTGCCTTCTGCCTGGTCGCGTACTTCCTTCGGCTCAAGGTGCCACCCGGTAGCATTCAACAGAAGCTGCGAAGGATAGATTGGACGTGAGTGCCTCGCGTCTCGCTTGTGGACCGTACTGACCACTAGAAGCGGCAATGCACTGGTTTGCGCTGCCACCGTCGCAGTGTCCATCGCACTCACGCGTGGTGGGATCGAAGTTCCATGGTCGTCTGCGCAAACTTTGGTGCCTCTGATCTTCGGTCTACTTGGCTTAATCGCCTTCTTTGTATATGAAGCTCGATGGGCAGCGAATACCACCGTCCCCACGATACCGTTCGACCTCCTCACGAACCGGACGTCCGTCTCAGGCTTCCTAGGCACCTTCTGGCACTCGATCGTGTCGGTCAGCTTCCTGTACCTCATGCCGGCATTCTTCCAGGCATGCTTCGGCGCCGACCCGGTGCAGTCGGGTATCGACACCTTGTCGTATGCGTTCGTCATCGCGCCCGGGGCGATCGTCGGTGGGGTGTCGGTTGTCATTCTGAAGCGCTATACGCCGCAGATTTACATAGGGTGGATCATCATCACTGTCGGTGTGGGGCTTTTGAGTTTGGAGAAAGCGACCATGCCGACGGCGAGGTGGGTTGGATTCAACCTATTCGTCGGGTTCGGGTTCGGGATCCTCTGGACTGCGATCGTAAGTGTTCAAACAGCCTTGTGCGGTGGCGAGCTTACCTCGATCAGAAATTTCCCATCCTTTCGCCTCTACCGCTAGCACGGAACGGGAGTGCCTTGGCGCTCTTTGTCTTCCTCCGCACCTTCGCGCAAATCTTCGGGATCACCATCGGTTCCGCTGTCCTGCAGAACGAGCTCCAATGGCGACTGCCCGCCGACTTCCGCACGCAATTCCCTGGCGGCGCAGAGTTCGCCATCGCGGCCATCCCGGTCATCCCGCAGCTGCCGGAGCCGCTGCAGGGACAGGTCAAAGAGGCGTTCGCCGCGAGCATGAGCACGCTGTGGAAGGTCATGCTCGCATTTTGTTTCTTGGGTGTGGCGAGCGCGCTCTTGATGCGCGAGATCCCATTGCACAACGAGACGGACGAGAACTGGGATCTATCCGAAGGCCAGGAGGGACGGCCCGACGGCCAGAGGGGGAGTGACCAACATTCAAGAGAAGCAGAGATGGAGGAAGGAGAGGAAATCGAGATGGACAAAGGCGTCGTTAATATTGGGCCGCTAACAGTGACGCCCTCGCTCCAATGGACACCACCACTGGATCCCATCACACCGGGGTTACCAATTACGCCGGATTCATCACTTGAGGACCCCGTGAAGGATGGTGTGTACTACCCCACGCCGCTCAGGCGGATGCCGATGTTGGATCCCATCACGCCGGTGTCACCACTTGGGGTCCCTGTGAAGGACCTGGTGTACTAGAGATGACCAGAAGCTGCACAATTTCCTGTATCCTTAAGTTAGTCAATGATCCATGCACGTGCATTCTCATGACCTGTCAAGCGTGGCACGAAGAAGAGAAGAACGAACACGACAATGGTCGCTTTCGTGGCAAACACGTGGGGGGACGGGGCAGTGATTGCAGGTGCTCAGAACCTCGCCGGCAGACCGGACGAGAGGATCGGACGGACGGATTCGGTCGCTCGCTCAGATTGCTCCCGAGGGGAATTGTTCCCGCCAGGGCTGGCGAACAGACTTCGGTTGACGTTACTGCATGTTACTATTAGCGTGCGTGCCGGCCCGGCGTAGCATGCACTGTACTTGCGGAAAGTGCGTCTCGACGTCATCATCATCACAACCCATAACATCTACGGTCGCTAGGGGCAGTCCTTTTGCTGTTCATGCCTCCACCCAGAATGCGCGCCTCGGAGGTGCGGTTCATTCGATTTAACGCGACTCCGCTCGGCTCCCCCCCGCGTCTCTCTGGCGGCTCCACCCAGCTTGGCTTTAGTTGGCTCCTCTTATGCGTTCTGTTCGGGATGGCCCGCATACGACACAACAACGTGCACTGCTGCATTCAGACTGGATAGAGACAATCTCGGCAACTGCCGGTAAACGACGCGTGGAGCAGACATGGAGGCACCCCTGGCAGCTTCTGCTCGGCTCCGCCCGCAATAACTTGCCAGCGATTCTATGCTGCTCACTCAACATCCCCGCCTGACCCACCAGTAATTATCCTTCGCCCGCTGGGAACAGGCGCTCCTCGCCGACGCCGGATAGTCCTTCGCTACCCCGTGGGCCCGCCAGACCCCTACACGCGGGTGATACTGTAAGTATACCGACAATGACCAAGCGCCGGGCGGCACTTCCAATCGCCCAGAGCATTTCAGTTTTGCCTGTTGCCACCTGCAGAGGCGGGGAGAAGGGGCAGCCGAGAACTACGGAGCCTGTGACCATTCCGCTTCCGTCTCTTCAGCCCCGGAAGAAATGTTCTCGCTGCGACAAGCCTCCGTTCAGTTGGGGGGCCCCGGGGTCGGGACAACGAATCTTCCAACCATGACAATGCTCGAATCTCTTCTGTATTTTGCCACCATATTGTTCGATCGTATGGACGAAGATCCTGAGGATTCCAGATGGTCTGTGAACGCTTGATCCCATGGAAACTGTACTCCTAATCGGTCAGCACAGCTTGATCGGAGCTGTGACAAAGCCAAACATATCCCCGGACTTACAGATATTCCTTGACATATCGTTTCGCTCATCTTACCGATAAGCGGGAGGGCGGCTTAACTGTTGCCGACCGCAGCATCGACTGTCATCACACGCCGTGGGCTGGGCACTCCATTGTAGATCTCCTCCGGAGTCATCTGCTAACCGGACGGGCGGTTAATCAACTTTGGCGGTGATGCACTGCGCGCCTATATAGCGATGCGTCCCCTCGCCCCCGGAATCCTAGCATACGCCCAGACATTCAACTGTCGCCCCTGAACTCAGTCTGAGTTCATCCTCCTATATTCTTTATTCATCTAAAGAATCCCCCACCCTCAACATGCCCGTCGCTATCGAGCAACCGTTCCAAGAGATTCCCACCCTGGACTGGCGCCTTGTTCATGGGACTCTGGAGGAAAGGGAGAAATTCAAAGCGGAGCTTATCCATGCCATTGTCAATGTCGGCTTTATGTACCTGAAGAATTCCCTGGTGACCCAGGTGCGCAGTGCACTCTTAGACTGAATATGGTTTGCTCATCCTTCTCACAGGCGCAAGTTAACCAACTTCTCGACTATATCCCCAAGGTCTTTGACCTTCCCCTCGAGACCAAAATGACTTGCTCCATGCTGAATTCGCCGCACTTCCTCGGATACTCCCGGCAGGGCCAAGAATTCACCAAGGGCGCTCGCGATAATCGGGAGCAGTTCGACTTTGCGACCGACTACGAATGCAAGTGGAAGGAGGGTGACGAGGACTGGAAGAGGCTGTGGGGTCCTCCTTCGGTGTGTGATGACAGCTCACTTGAAATGTTGATTCTGATTCTCCCGAAAGTATCCGCCTGAGAAAGCTCTCCCCGGTTTCCAAAGGTGCGTCGTTGACTACCTCAATGGGGTTGCCGACCTGGGCTTCAAGATGGTCGACCTCATCGAGGAGTGCCTCAAGATCCCTACCGGAAGTCTTGCTCAGTTCTACGACTCGGAACCCATGCAACAGCGCCTCAAGCTTCTCAAGTATGTTGACGCATCCAACCTTCGTCCGGAAGACGGCACGCAAGGCGTCGGTCCTCACTTTGATCACGGCCTCCTTACCTTCCTCCTGCAAGCCAGCTCGCATCCCGGTCTTCAGGTGCAGAACAAAGCTGGACAATGGATCGATGCACCGCCTGTTCCCGGTACCTTCGTCGTCAACATTGGCAAAGCTCTCGAGATTGCCACGCAGAAGGTGTGCATCGCCACATCCCACCGGGTCATCTCCCCACCCAAGGGCATGGGTTCGCGCTACTCGGTCCCTTACTTTCAGAGCTTCTCTCTGGCGGCCAAGGTCAACCAGGGCATTCCCATCCCGCAGGATATCCTTGATCTCAAGCATGCGCGTGGCGAGACCGGTGCGGTGGACTCTGTCAACTACTCGGAATATGCGACGGAATGCAACGGGCAGGTGCAACTCATCGGTCGCATCAAGTCGCACCCCGATGTCGGCGAGAAGTGGTACCCCGAGCTCTTCAAAGAGCTGTTCCCGGGCGGGCGGCCCTCTTTCGGTGCGGCCTACTGATCTTTGCATTCCGGGTTTTGGTAGATACATCTGACTGTAATGCAAAAAAACGAAGGTTCATTCAAAGCATTTTATACGCGTATCGCATGCTCTTCTGCCCAACTCGCCCAGCCCTAATCATGCAATGGACGAATAAGTGCTACTTGTTACCGACAAATTGGCAGCAAGCCTAACAGACAGATCCCGGTCATCTTCTTAAACATCATCTGTGGGAAGAATAGGCGCCGCTGCCTTGGAGAAGCGAATCACACCGCCACTGGTCATGAAAGCACCGCTCCACATTCCGTCCCGCGTAAGCGCAGGGTCAGTTCCCACCATATTGTGGGGGAATGGGAGCTTAAAGGGCACAGCATTGTCGATAGAATCCATTTGATCAGGGGTCAGCCTGATGGAGAGAGCCTGAAGGAATGACGGTGAGTCAGATCCAGCAATACAGCTTGCTCCCACACCTTGATGTTTTCGAGAAGATACTCGGGCTTCCTTCCGCCGATAATCGGGAAGACGTAGGCCTGCTTGTGCAGCGTGTACGCAATCGCGACGTTCGCAAGGGAAGCACCGCCACCGACTTCCTTGGCGACCTTTTCCAACGCAGCACTGATTGCTTTTTCTCCCTCAGTCTGGTCCTGAGCGAACGTCCGAAGCATCCCTCCGGACTCTTTCTTCCGAGCCTCGATCTGAGCGGCGGTCTTGAACTTGCCCTGCAACTAACCTGAGCATCAATTCTGAACAAAGACGGAATGCTCTTAGGCCTCCAACGACACCCCAAGGGGCGACGGCCATCCCTTCCGAATGGCACATAGGCAGGATGTCACCCTCGAAGTCACGTTGTAAGCAGCTCCATTGGCCCTGATCTGTATGGCATCTGTCAGGGGGATCCGCGGAAATCAGCAATTCTACGCCTCACACGCAACGAACTGGGCCATGCCGTGGTCGCGAGCATATTGGTTCGCTTTTGCGACCACCCAGGCTGGAAGGCATTCTGCATAAGCCAGTGCACCAGCATTGAATCATGCACATACCCGGAGTATCCGAAATGCCAAGGTACAAAATCTTTCCGGCCTTGACCTGAGCATCCAGCGATTGCATCAATTCGGGGATGGATGTGGTGTAGTCCCACCAGTGCACCCAAAGCAAGTCGATATAGTCGGTCTGGAGCTTCTTCAGGCTGTCGCGGACGGACATGTGCAGACTCTTGGTATGATTGCCGCTGTAGTTGGCAAAATACTTGATGTCCTTGCGACCGCGGACGTAGCAAGTAGTGAACTTTGTGGCCAGGACTGTCACAAGGACTTAGTCCGTGGAAATGCCAATAATAAAGGACATACCCAGTTGGTCACGATTGCCGCGTGCCTTCATCCATTCACCGATCAGAATCTCAGATTGCTCGTCTTGGTAGTTATTGGCAGTGTCAATGAAGTTGCCGCCAGCCTCGAAGAATACGTCCAACAGCTTGCCGCCGCCATTAGAAAGGTACAAGGTCCAATCGACAGAAATCAATATACCTTGAAGACTTCGTCCTTGGTCATGATGCCGGCCATAAAGTCCTTCCAGGCATCACCCAGACTCATGGCACCCAGGCACAGCGGAGAAACGCGGACACCAGCATTTGGGGACAGCAGCTATGAATCAAGTAATGAGCCTGTATCAGTTTGCACCAAAATCAAATATTACCCTCCATTCGCCCAGCGGGGTCGATGGCTTCGGTGCAGGCTGAAAGAGTGCCATGATGAAGTATCAGCGAATATTGTTGCTTAGTCGCAATAATGCCAGTATTGAGCCAGGTGCCGTTTCACAAATCACACCTGCGTTAACCAGGGAATATATATTATTCCCAAAGCCGTTGGAGCAAACATCCAGGCCACAAGGAGTCATTGAGAGTGGGGTAATTCCCTTTCTGACTGATACTTGAGGGTAGGGCAGATGCTCAGATGCTCAGGATGAGCGTAGTGAAAGGAGTTGTAGTCTCCTCACGCGCCCTGGGGCGCCAGCCATAGGCTGATCTCCTGTATATTGGAGCACCAATGTACGGATCAACTACAAATGGGTAGGTGATCGTACGTGTGTAAGGTGCTAGGGTTGTCTACGGGAGCAAACCAGGGCGAACTAAAACCGGATCCTTACACGTAGGGCGCGACCTCGTCGGCGTAGGGCAATTCCATGGGGGCGCTTCCACGACCAATCCATGCCTCCACTCCTATTTCAGTCGAGGGTTCCGTCCTGGGTCGTGCCGGGCTCGTACGGGTTCGCGCCGTGCAGCGTCCACGTGCAACAACAGGGTGATATCGGGGCGAGATGATCAAGGGTCCCCGCCGCACCACATCAGGACCACCGCCGCGCAAGCTAACGACCAAGTCAACCAGTGGGGGACTGGTCGTGGACTGCACCGAGCCCTAGTCAATTGCCTGCCCCTGCCAGTATGCGTGGGCGTGCAGGGTTGCCATCGTCGACCGCCGGGGCCTTTGCTCCGACTGCGCAAGACTTGCCGCTGAACCTTCACGCTCTTGCAAAGACCGAAGAGGCATTCGCCAAGTTGCCAGTGCCGCCTGTAGGATCGGGCACATCCACGCTACCGCACCCGAACCCTACGCAGTCTTTCTGGACGCACTCTACGTCTGATGCTAATCCTTTGGCGACGGAAGGCAGTGACGTACCGTTACCCCCTGTCATCGACGTTGCCATCATCGGGTCTGGTATCTCTGGCATCGGTGTAGCTTATCACTTGGCCGAGCTCCTGAAGAAGGGTCAAATCCGAAAGCCAATTACGATTGCCGTGTTCGAGGCGCGTGACTTCTGTATGTGATGGAATGGGCTTCGCTTTTGTTTCACTGAATTTCGACCAGGTGCTGGTGCGACCGGTCGGAATGGAGGTTCGTGCAATCTATTTACATCGAAACGAACGCGATAATAACGTCTTTCCAGGACATCTGACTCCATTCATATATCACGGTTTCAGTCATCTTTCCCAAATATTTGGAAAGGACGAATGTCTGAAGTCACTCCATGTCGAGCGGCAGTGTGTGGATGACATCGTAAAAGTCATCGAAGAGAACAAGTGGGAGGCTGACGTAGACCTGGTGCATGGGGGCAATTTGAGATTGCATTTCACTGAGGAAGAGAAACGAGAAGATGAGGTTGACTTCGAGGCTGCCAAGAACGCCGGAATCGATCTTACAGATGTCGAATGGCTCGATGCTGACGCAACCAAGGAGGTGCGTGGTCAGTCTTGTTCGCGTGAGCCGCTCACCTCAACCTCCTTACAGAAATATGGTGCAAGCTTCCCATCAACGCGCATCGATGGCTACAATCTCTATCCTCTGAAGCTTGTGACCAGGCTTTTCAACCTTGCCAGGACTACTGCAAGCTCATCTTGGTCATACCTAAACCCCTTCTCCTGGTTCCGACCCTCGCCGCGTTACACCATGTCTCTCTACACGCACACCCCGGTGACTTCCATCACATCTGGGACACTTCCATGGAATGTTTGGGCGCTGGAAACCCCGCGAGGAAGCGTCATGGCCAAGGTCATCGTCCATTGCACCAATGCGTATGTGTCGCACCTGCTGCCGCATCTGTCAGGACCAGATGGTGTCGTTCCGACCCGTGGGCAAGTGATCGCTACGCGCGCTGCCGTACCGCGGGAGAAGCTGTGGAACGCGAGTGGTGCCGGTAATGAGGGTTTCGAATACTGGTTCCCTCGTCCGAAGAAATCGGATGACGAGGATGGGAAGCCCCTCATCATCATTGGCGGAGGCCGTGAGAGCTCTGGCCCTCAGTACGAGTTCTACACCACGGACGACAGCTCCATCAACCCCGATGTCAGCGGCACACTGAGGAAGTTCTTGCCGGCGGTGTATCCGGATCAATTTGAGAGAGGCAAGGAACCCGAAATGGAGTGGACTGGCATCATGGGCTACACAAAGACTTACGAGCCCATTGTGAGGCACCCGCAATTGAAGGCGACGCTTGTACTGATCGGAAATGCACAGATTGGTCAAGTGTTGGATGCGGCTGGGGACGTGGTCCCAGGCCAATATATGAGTGTGGGCTTCAGCGGTCATGGAATGACGCGTGCTTTCCGATGGTAGGCCATTCTTCTGGCCTCTGCTGCAGTTCTAATCGAAGACCGCAATAGTGCCGAGGCGATCGCGTCCATGGTCCACGACGAGTTATGTGGAAAACCAGTGAACGTCCCACATTGGGTACCTGGTCACTATATCAGGGGATGGAAGAAACCGGAAAGTCGGGCCTCTGAGGAGTCTTGGGTTGACGCTGGCAAAGTGATGGACCAGTCAACATGAGGCGATCTATCTTCATTGCGGCTTAGTATGGAGCTAGTAAGAAAGTGTCCTAGGAGTATCCGTAGAGTAGCTAAGCGTAGCAATTAGAGAGCTTGATACACGATTGTAGCGAGAGTGTGGAAGGTATATTCTGTTGTGAGCGTGTCGATCGTGATGTGGATGAGAGTCCGTGCTAAGAGATAAACCAAATTGCCGATGTAGAGGAAAAAGATAGCGCATAACTGCATAAGAGATAGTTACAGGGAATGAGGGATTAGTCCGGTTAGTTCCCGCTGGAACTGGGTCTCCTCTTGGAAGACTTTCGTGGGATGGAGGGAGCCAATCCACCAGTCGAAGGGGTAGATGATCCTGCAGCATCGGCGCTAGAAGACTGCCCATGCGCAGGAACAAACTCCGTGGTTCCCATTGATGGAGACGCAGATACACCTGGTGTGGAGGGCCCACCACTTGATCCACCGTTTCCGCTGGTCTTGAGTGGGCGCATGACAACGAAAGATCGTCCATTGGTTTCCGGCTTGTCTTGCTCCTGCTGGGTACTGGTTTTCTCCAAAGCCGCAAGTCGAGGCGCAGACAGAACATCGCCCTCACTGCGCCTACGATTGCGTCGGAACCAATGTGTAGGTCGCTCCTGCGTGGACGGCTCGTCGCCTTCATCGTCTGACGTCTCCATTGGATTAGACAAGCCTCTGAACCATCGTCTGCCCTTCTTTGCCTTCGCCGCTGCTTCATTTTGAGCGACAATGGCTGATGTAGGTGGCGGCAGGGGCGCCTCACGAGGAACGCCCGAGAGACTCAGTCGAGAGGTAGACGCAGCTGCAGCGATCGAACCAGAAGCAATTCGGGCCATGGGAGCTCCAGTCGCCCGGGACGGGCCACTTTGACTTTGCGTAAGGGGAGGGAATGCCAAAGAGGATGCATCCTCAATGATAGCCGTTTGCGACTTAGTTCGTACATGCACTCTGGGCGGCGTTGCTTGCGGTTCTTCGGCAAAGACTTGAGCACCAGGCCAGGAAGATGGCGGAGCCGTCGGTGATCCACGCGGGGCAGCATTCGCCGCCCTGGCTGCCGCCAAAGCACTTCGACCGCTCGGAGAGGAAGGCCGCAACATCCGTGCCCCAGCTGGGGGAGAAGCCGGTGCGACAGGCGGTGCTGCCCCAGGAGGTAGACCCGGGCTTGAAGATGCCGGCGGTGTGAGCATTGTGTAAGGGGATTCGAAGTTGGCTCGACCGCCGCGGACGCGAGTGAATCCCGATGGGGGTGGAACCTGTGGCTGTTGAGGCATGGACGCCATACTGTCCAGGCGTTCGTGACTGGTAGTGGAAGGCAAAGGAGATGTCGCAACGGCAGTGTACTGCGGGAATGGCTGCCAAGCACGCATGATGCTGAAGTTAGCCTGATCCTCATCCAGAGCTTCCTGATACGGACGGCCCACATGCGCAGGGCTCAGGAAGGAACGGGCATTGGACGAAACCGTCGGTACTGATGCATACATAGGCGACGGCGGAGTCGGCTGACCAAGCATGCTCTGAGCGCTTGCTCCGTTGGACATGTGCCGCGAGTGCCTCTTGCGCCTACTCTTCTTGTGCTTGTCAGGGAAACATCCTAATCCGATAGCACCCGCAAGGCCAGAATCGTAGTCATTGGACGACTTGTCAAACGAAATACCGGTGATGAGCCGAACCAGTCCTTCCAAGATCTTCATCGCCAGCATCACTAGGAACTGCACATAAATGAGTCCTTGAATGATTAAGATGGCAACGGCAATCCATCCTCCAGCTGCAGTGCCAACGGATACCTGCAATTCATGTCAGATAATGAGAACGCATTCAAGAGGACGAACATACTGTTGGAGATAGAATCACAAGTAATACTGCCGTTGCGATTCGTCCAACAACAAATGCGAAGCTGAGAATGCCCATGTGAGCCCCCTTGCCCCATGGCAAAAAGATGCTTGTGGCCAAAGCAGTCGACACCTCTACGACCAGGATGACGACAGCTTGTGCTATACCGCTCTTCCACCCTGCGCCGATAACAATGCCGATTGCGAGGTTGCTGATCAGCGGAACGCAAGCGAACAGTTGCGACTTCTGCATGTAGGTGTTATAGAATGGTCCGAATGCCAACAGTGTTCTTGTCGCATCGTACAGCTTCGAGGTAGGAACCGTGGCGATGCGAAGGAGTAAGAGGGTTGGAATGATGACCGAGATAATAGCGAGCGACAAGGCAGCAAGGACGACAGACGCTGTGCTGGTAACCGAACGATCGAGACTCAGCTGATACACAGAGAACACAGTGATCGGGAAGTGGAATAGGAGAAGGAGGCGAACAAGGTTGCCGTGAAGGACATTCCCGTGGAAGCTTCCTTGACCCAGTCTGTAATGCCACCACTTGCGGCCAACGGTAGACCGAACCATGCCATGACCCAATGTCGAATGACCATGACCGGATCCGGGCATGTTGTCGTCGCTTCTAGTGCCTTCAAGTTCGGAGAACTCCTTGGCCACGCTGTCCAGTGCTGCGCTGTATGTCGGGCTCCGCGATCCTGGGAAGATGGCGCTAACGCGTTTTGGTCCAGACAAGACGGTACCGATCCACGAGAGGAACCAGATCAACAAGCTGATGACGATCACGCCTGCAGTGATGATCAAGAACAAGGACAGGCAGATACCGAACAGATCCTGAGGTCGAACCCCGATCATGGCAGCCATCGATGGTATTCCCGTGTCGGTGCCAGGTGGGAACGTCAACAGGTAATTGGGGGCGTCCAAGTCCAGGTAGAGAGGAGAGGTGCTGTCGACAATTTGGTCGTTGAACTGCCCAGGCAGCACAACCGGCGGTGCCGTCAACGGATCCCAGTGGGTGTCTGATCCGGTGCCCTGGGTGATGGTGACGTTGTAGACCAAACTAGCCCACGCGACCTGAGCGAACATAGGATCTGCATAGGCATGTCAGTGCGGTTCGAAATAAAAGGTAGCATATATGCGCACATGCAAATTGGGGCCACTGCACCGCGACCAGACCGAGGGCAAACGTCCACTGTGTGTGGAAGATAATATCCCTGGCCATAGGCGTGGCGAACCTCAACAACGCCGGTGACGCGGCAAACCTCTCTCCGCTGATCGCGCTCGCCAGCACCGTTCCAGCCCACCGGATATCACTCCATCCGATTCCACCACGCCTTCCTCCGCCTCTCCTCCATGCCGCACTGATCCTCGCCAACCCATTGACCGCCCAGTATCCAATGGTCAATCCCACGCTGACCCAGAATATGACCACCAGCACCCCGAACCTGTTCTTCGCACCGTCATGATCTGGCAATGGCGAGGTGGCCACATCGATGCACGCAAGCTCGTAGGCCGGATCGGAGGTGTCGACAACGCGAATTTGGGTGATAATCGTGCTGAACTCGTACGACTTATTCAGAGGAATCGAAGCGCTGAATGCCAAGGGCCCAGGCGACAGAGGGCAATATGTCGCGTTGTTCGCAAGCCAGTTCGTCTCGTTGACAGATGGCGGGAGCTGGTACGGGAGAGGGGAGGCTGGACGAAGATTCAGGCAGAAATACGAAGCCGAGTCGTAGACATCGAAGGTCAGGGAGGAAGCGTTAGTGAACATAGTCGCTATGGTATGCATTAGTGGATGTCTGAGTTGTTCACAAATATGATCGACCGTACCCAGCTTAGATACGCCATCGATGGTTGCATTCGAGACGCCGAAAATCGTGTTATTCGTATGCCCCAACACCGTAAAGTTCAGCCATCTGCCCGGTGTACCGTTCGGCGTATGGGTAACGAGTTGTCCATATACTGAATCGATATGAATTCTTCTTGACGCATTGTAGTAGCTGGCGCTTTGAACCGAGCAAGAGCTGAACGGGAATTGAAGGGCCTGGCTAACGGCAAGGCGGGCGCAGATAGCGAGCAGAAGGAGCCGACGAAGAAAGTGAAGCGACATGATTGCAAGTGGTCAACGTCGCATAACCCAGAGTGTTCTGTACGAAGTCGAGGTGCGTCGATCTGCGGTCCCCGAGAGAGCGGTGGGCTGATTGGGCGCCGATGCCTGCCAGCGGCCTAGCACAGCCCTTTATCGATAAAACGTGCGGTGTGGTAGTCGCACACCGCTCTGGTGAGTTTCAACAATATTGACGGAGGTGGAAGAAAGGGTTCGTAGGATGCCGACAATGACCAAGGAGACGATGAGGAAGCGAAAAGGACGAGGTGGGAAGAGAAGAGGTGAGGTATTGTCCGGCGCAAGTGGACGAACCTCGAGGCAGCGAGGTACTGACAGCGCCGCGCCTCAATGTGCTTCCATCCACTTAGACTGGCCTAGTCGTCACCGCCACGCTTCTCTTGACGCAATGCGCCCCAATACCCGTGCCTTCTTTTTCTTACTCAGTTGTGATTTAAATGTTCATGCTGAACACACATGCTGGTAAGTATTTTCTTGGCACTACTTATCGACTGATCTGCCTCGTTTTGCTCTTGCGGACAGGCTGGACACGTTCACTACCAGCGGCCCTGAGACCCTGACACTGGTCAGGACGAGCTCGAGGGGATATTTTGAACGCGGCATTGATTTTCCTCGGCGAGGCTCACGTCCGTGCACGTCGGAACGAGACGTCATACCTCAACTTCACCTCAAACAGTCGTGAAGGCCGTTTTGAAGAATATACGAGTGCTACGCTTGATACGGGCTTTGGAGCTATGTGACCGAGGTCTGTCGGGTCAAGCCGCTTGAAGGCGAAGTGCCAGCAAACCCGTCGGCAAGTCGCCAAATCCCACTGGCTGAACATCCTCATGGTGTGTGACATAACCGCTCGACGCGACGCGTTATTGCTACTTGTGGCACAACAACAACCCACATTGGCACCCAAACCCCGGGCCGAAAGGGATGCCGCAAGAGAAGTCAATACGCACAGCATCTCGCACGCGGCCCTTAGCTATCCCTCTACGGTACGTCGTATTTGGTGTGGTATTGCTAAATGAGATGATGATGTTACGACTAGGGACGTCATCCTTTGAGAACCGAAATGTGCGACTTCTGTATCTCACGCGAGTAACAAATTTGTTCTCGACTAAGACCCTGAGAATGGCTTACCCTGTGTATATGGCCGGAATCCGAATAGGAGCCAATCGCTTCCTTGTAGCGACCGATCGAAATCAGTTCCATGCCTCGGTTATCGCCTTTGCTGCATCGCGCCTACCGGCCTTGTTTCAATACTCCAAGGATGACATACCGGCGGTAAGGCCGGGGATTTACGATCGGCCGAGATGAATTGACTAAGCCGCTTACTTGGCTGGAATAAGCAGGAACACACGGCTCGAAAACCCTCGCATCTCGTGATATGCTGTGGCGATTTGATGCTTCCTTGAATAAGGCTCGCGTGGCATGTTGAATTGAGGGCCCTTCTTAGCCCAGAGCTACTTCATATCTTGGAAAGAACGTGCAAAAATATTCGACGGTGCCTTCTTCTCTCGTACGCTGCCGATCGCTCCTAACACGGGCAAAAGCAAACTGGTCATGGAAAGGTGCGTTTAATACTACGGGTGGTCTGTACTTGAAATGAACCAATCTGCTCATCCTACTCGTTGTCGTAGCATGGCGTTGCGGTATCGAATTTCTGGGCCAGCCGTCAGAGGCTCTTATCATCGCCTTGGGCAACTGCGGACGGCTTGAACTCGACGGCGAAGATTCCCGGATTTGATCCGACTTCGTCACACTAGTGGAGCTCCGGAAACGCCTCCCAGACCGTCGACACCCCGCCGCGATCTCCGATCTTTTGTATCTCCCTCTTGCACTGCTGTCGCTCAGCACACCTGCAATCGCTCCGATTCGTATTGGTATCCGCTTCTGGTCTTCGCTACATGGTTACCGTCCCGGCATTGAATTGGATGGAAAAGTTCTAACTACCCAAAGTAACTACAAACTTTGCGGCACTGGAGTGAGTTTCTAGTGGTATCTCACTACACCGGCCTGCGCAGTCCGGTGCAGGAGCCAGACTCCGAATCTTATCTTCTTCGCAAAGCTCATCATTCGTCAACTCGGGAAGAAGAAGAAGAGCCACCTACTCTATGCGCTGACTGACGTGTCCCCTTTTTCTACCGAAATATGGCTGACCTGTGCATGACATTTTGGTTTAGTCACACGTATGGCCTGCAAATCATTAGGCGCATATATATTCGCCAACAGCTATTTGGGTCGGGCATCGAACGAGCGGACGTTGGCCTCCGTTTGATTTACTCTCTCGAGATGTCTGTGCTCTCCTCGTCTACCAAGTCCTTGTCGTTCATTGATGCCGAACATGGCACGGTGGTGAACGACTCAGCTCCAACGATACTTCCGCACGCTACGTCACTCGAGAAACAAGACAACGACATCTCTTTGGGCCCGGTACTGCCCATCTTTGTGCATGTCGAAATAGATTCAGACGCATATCCGGAGGGCGGTCGAGGCTGGTGGGTGGTCGTTGGATGTGCAATCATCTCTGCGGGTACGATCCTCATCCATAATTCACATCTCTAGTTATATGCTCACAGTGTCTATTCAGTTACTCTTGGTTTGTCTATGGCATACTTGCTTTATTGATTGATGTCTGACCTTCGGATGTATTAGGATGGACGTGAGTGGCCGTAGTTTTCTCAGACGTTGCGCTCAGTTACTTATGGCTTGTTAGTCTCTCTTGGGGCGTATTCCAGACTTGGTACAAGGATGATCTATTTCCCGACGTTGAGGACTCCGTGTTAAGCTTTTTGGGGTCGCTTGCGGGCATGGTTATTGGAACACATTATATGGATTGCTATGGATGTTGAAGCCTCAATAGATTTCTACGCCGGTTGCGTTTATCATTGGTAAACTGGCGGACAGATAGTAAGCTACGCTCGCTGTGTGACCAGAATGAATTGAGCTGATTGTGAATTTCCATAGTGGCTATTGGGTGCGAGATCGATTTAAGCAATGCACAAGGTGACCGCGGACTAACTCGGACGGTTAGCCATTTATCACTGCCGGCTGTGCTTGCTGCTTCACTTCAATGTTGCTCTCTGCCTTTTGTAAAACCCTGTGGCAGTTCTTTCTTGCCCAAGTGAGTCCTTCATCTTCGGTTGTGAGGCACTGTAGATCCTTGCTGATTGGTTGCCAGGGCGTCCTGGCAGGCATCGGTCTCGGCCTGGTCCTTCCAATCGTCATGTCATATCCTGCGCAGTGGTTCAAGAGAAAACGGGGACTTGCCACTGGCTTTGTGATAGCTGGATGCTCGTTCGGTAGGATATTTCACCGAGATTTGGCTCAGAAAAGTGCTGAATTTGTGCAGCGGGAGGTGCGACCACCCTCGTGGCTGAGCAATTGCTGAACAGACTCGGTCTAAGATGGACTCTAGTCACCTACGCCTGTCTTTATGGAGTACTTATGGTCGCGGGTCTTTGCATGCTGAAGACGAGGGAACATCCGGGGACGGCGATCGCTGCACGGACCGGCCGAATTCGCTGGGTGGATCGAGATTTGTTCGTGGACCCGGTGTTCTGGAGTCTCTCTTTGGCAATCATGTTCGCTGTGTTGTGAGTGGAAACAATATTCGTACTTTCGCTTGCGCTGACACCCCCATTGTGGATATCTGGGACCATATTTCTATATGGAACAGTACACACGATCCATCATCCCTGGCGTGTCACCCGAGCTGGTGACTGTCCCAGCTGCAATCATGAACTTCGCAGCCGCGTTGGGCCGGACACTTGTTGGGCATGTGGCTGATAGAGTTGGTGCTTGCAACGCTTTCATCATTGCCGTCGGCATGGCTGGAGTTGTGCAGCTTCTGATCTGGAACTTCGCCTACAACTATGCTGTGGTAATCATCGCATCCGTTACCTTTGGGTTCTTCGGCGGCACCTTTTTGTCTCTGACGTCCGTGATGGGTGCAGCGCTTTATGGCGTAAATAATCTTGCAACCCTTTCCGGTATCTTGACGTTGTTCAACACCCCAGGCAAGCGCTACAGGTTTCAGTGCTCGTCAGTAGGCTTTACTCATACTCCATCTAGGCAATGCCGCCGGTGCTCCTATAGGCGGGGCTATCCTCTCCGCGGCGAACAACAACTGGCATGCCTTCATTTCATATAGTGGCGCAACGCAGATTCTGGGGGCCGCTTTGCTGTTGTATGCGCGCTTCAAAAGAGAGCCGCGCTTCTTTGCTGTCATCTAGAATCCAGAGATTTAGAATCCGTTGTTGGGATCTATAATCTAAATTGAATAGATTGGAACTTCTGCTGCGCGATTACGGAGGCTTGGGCGACGATGTATATGTACTGATGGCCTCGATAACCGCGTGCATTGTTAACATACTCTTGCCGTAACCACCGGATCCTACTCACCTTGCTCATTATGATCGACCACGTGTCTGAATTCGGAGCGACAGCGTACTGGTTACTCTGGGCAGCCTTAGGTAGAGAAAGGCTTCTCGGTGGTCGGATCGGGGCGCTTCACCTGCCGAGCGGCGCCCGCGCCCAAGGAGGAGCTTCTCAAGTTTGTGAAGGCGGGCCCAGTCACCCACCAGTTTCTGATGTTCCAAATGCCGCCGGATCTAGGATCTGTAGCCTTCTCCCTGGAATACCTACCTATTACGGCAGGATAGAAGCCTATGCTGATACGCAGCTCGGTGACTTTGCCGGATCATTGGAGCGTCGTAGTGAGGAACCGGCCGCCAAGCGTACCGGCCCCCAGGCCCCCGGTGCTACGACGATACCACCCAGGCTCGTTGGGGTGGAGACAGATACCTTGTTTTCTTCAGATGTACCGATGCTGCGGACACTTTAGAATCACAAGGCCCAGAGTTGCATGACGGACTACCGTTAATCTTGCCACGTATGGTCCCCTGGACCTGTGGCATACTGTATTAAATTTGACTTTCGGGATTTGGAGAAATCCGGTCTTTAGTACGTGTCTCTGATGGCATCAGAACTTCAGGGTAGTCTGGTTAACAGCGACAAGAGCGGAATAAAGAAGTCCAGCTCGGACGGTGGTCTTCTGATGTGGATAATCCAGCAAGGCTTCTCCGCGGAGACGCTGGCACGTCATGTTTAGCCACGAGTTTGAGGCAGATGAGCAGATGAGGAGTTCAACAGTGTCACTAGGCTTCAGGAAGTATTGATTCATGTCGATCCTGACACAGCCTACGCCTAGCTTGGGAGGAACCCTTCTGATCCGAGCAGAGGGTCGAGGTGCCACCGTGACGGGATGCTCCTGCTTCAACCGGAACACGGCACAACGGAAATGGCATGGCATTATGGCGAGATAGATTCTAGCGACAACTTTGGAGCACTGAATCGTGTGCTTCCGAGCTGGCTTTCCTAATGAAGACGTGGTAGCCACACCGTACCGACACGTTGGAATAGATCGCGGTGCCAACGCCTGTCTGACGGCCCTATCTGAAGTCCCGGGGGGGCCGTCTACAGAGAAGCAAGGATAGCTTCTATTCCAGTTTGGATGCCAGAGAGTGTTTGAGTAGTCTCACCCCTGATTAAGGTCCTAGCGGCGCACTTGCCGCGTCGGGCACTTGGTGATCATTAACGAAGCCTCTTCCATGGGGTGTCGGGGCCCTGAGCCGCCGGGCACTCCAGGATTTCAGGAGAAATGGAAGTGCCGGTATTCACAAGCGCCCAAGACGGCGCAAGCTCACCGTGTTTGTTCCCTAATGCAATGATGAAAGAAGCACCAAAGCCGTTCGCGAAGGCGAGTGATATCAGAATGTCTCGCTCGCGTGTCTTGTGGTGATGGACGTGAGAAGGATACACGGTGGAGATCTCGACCTTGCTCATTTGCGGCAGAGAGAGCAGCCAGCAAAGCATTAAGAGGCGGTACAACGCACTGGTCTACAGAACATCACGTCCGTGCCGCGCAAGTCGGTCGTTCTCTAGGAAATCCAAGATTGCCAGCGCCGACAATCAGGCATGACCAAGCAGAGTCCAACATCGGCAGGATCGCTTGCGGGGCGGAGTGTGTTATTTCGTGAGATGCCACGCGTTGTTGGCACCGCGCTGCCGGCATGTTTGTGGGGCGGCTGTTCGGGTTGTCATGGTCACCGCCTCGTCGTATGTAACACGTAAGGCGATGGAGCATCGCCAGTCGCTGGCTTCCAGGGCCCCGCTTCCGAAGGGACGCGTCTGCACAGCATATGCCCCTATTTGTAAGGGTGGCCGGGGTCCCCATTCACGCGCAAGTTCGCCACTTCACGCGACTCGACCCTTGAACACGGTCGATCGTCATCTCTAGTCGGCATACGGCCCAACAACGGGCACTGCTGCATCCAGACTGGCTCGAGACATTCCAGGCAACTGGTGAACGACGCGTGGAGCAGACATGGAGGAGTCAGCACAGATCGCAGCAGAGTACATAGCCAGTACGTCGCTTCCGTAACGAGCGGGACAGGGTTGGCTGACTCATCGCCTCTGTACAGGCCTGGATAATCTTCCGAACGAAGTCAAGTTCATTCTCAATGAGATCAAGGTGAAGGATACACAGCTACAATGTTCGTACCGTATACGAGTACCATGCCGGATTTGCTGAAGGATACCGCCTACAGCCACGATTAGCCGTATCCAATCCCGGGAGGTGAACCTGTTCAAGAACACGCGGAACAACAAGCCCCCCATGAACTATGCTGAGGAAAATGCGACAACACGAGAAATTGACGACCTATTCCAAAAGGCTCGGAAGCTGTCGGATGAGAAAGTAGAGTTGTCACGTCGGCTTAAGCGTCTGATACACAAGGCCAAGGGCCGCTTAGCGGCGGACATGAAGAAGATCACCAAGTTGACCGGGGAACCGATCGTGGAGGAGGTCACTCCAACAGCTGCGCGGACGGTCGACAAGGTCGCCGAAAGCCTTCGGCAAGCGCTAGGCACGCCGAGCTCGGTGACGCCTGTGTCGGCGGGTCCTGCGCAAAAGAGTAAGCGCCGCACATATTGCACGGGAAGGCAGGGCACTCACCGACGAATGCTTGTATCACGTGCAGAACGGCGCTTGACCGGTAATCCAGCCGACAAGATTGTGCTCAATCTGCCCCTTGGGCGATCGAGGCTGTCCCAGGTGCAACCCTCGCCGCTGCGGAAGAGCACGACCGTTCGCTCGCCGGAAGAGTCGGATGTCGAAGAGGAAGAGGGCGAAGAGGAAGACGAAAGCGATGACAACATCTACTGCTTCTGCCAGAAAAAGTCATTCGGCGAGGTAGGCTCCGCCCTCATTGTCCCTATTTTGGTGCTGCTTTGCTCACGGGACAACGCTAATCTAGATGATTGGGTGCGACAACGATTCGTGTCGCTACCAATGGGTGCGTCTATTTCACATGTCGCAGCTCGAGCCTTATTTCTCACGCGGGCGTCCGGCGGATGTTGTAGTTCCACCTGGAATGCGTCGGACTGAAGCCTCCACTTCCCGACAGCTGGTACTGCTCCGAGTGCCTCAAGAAGGGCTTTGGCGGCGCGGGCGAGAAGCGCAAGGGCCGCAAGGTCAAATGAACAGGCGGTCGTCTCCGGATGCGCGGCCCTGCCTGCCCGATCTTCGCACCTGGGCACCTGGGCGCCCTTAGGCACGTCAGCCAACCCGGCCGTCGATCCTGGGAAGCATGCCCGTCCTCTGCCATGTCGCTTGAGCGTGAAATAAGAGCTGCCTGATTGAGCAACTCTGCACGATTACACGCTCTGATTCTGTGTTCTGTGTTCTGTGTTCTGTGTTTACGCCTTCCGCAATGTACCACTATTCCACTGCAGTTTTTCTTCGGCCTGGGAGGCGCGAGTTCCGAGGACCAAGTGCGAGCCCCGGGAGACGAGAGGGGCGTGCGCGTGCGTGGGCAGGGGAGCGCGGCTTCTGCTTGCCCGAGCGTGCCGTCTGCATGGAACGGGAACGCCGGGGTGCGGCGGAAGACGGCGGAGCGAGGACGAAGCGCGTGCGCGTGTTGCCGTTGCGCTCCTCTGGCGGCTTTGCGGCTGTGGGCTGTTGTTGGGCCAGAGACGCGGTTTGCGAGAAGCAGCAGCCTGGACGCCCTGGCACTGGCACGGGCACTGGTATACTGGAGAAGCGTGCCGTTCTCTCAATCGTGTTTTGGCCCAGGGGGCGCAGGGGCCAGTGCGCTCTCGCATGCTAAGTGTATGCATGTGTCCAATGTACAATAACAATGACTAGGCCTTTATGGCTAGCGAGGCTGGACAGTGCGGCAGGGGCGGCCCATCATCAGGGATGATAATGATTCGAGCGTTGGTTCGAGCGGTGGTTCGAAACGGCTGTACTGGCCAGGGGGGTGGGGGGGGATTACGAAACACGCAGAAACAGGAGGGGGTGATTACGGAAGGGAAGTGGGAAGTGGGAAGCGGTGCGATGACTGGGCACTGGGCGGCCGCGGGAGAATCGGGGCTGGGGGGGATGGGAGGATGCGGGAAGGGGCGCCGTTGGGCCGCGCTGGGAGGAGGAGGGACGGCCGTCTTCAGGGGTCCTCGGTGGGTGTGCGCGTGAAAGTGAGGAACGGGGCAGGCGAGCCCAGGGCGGAGGCATGTGCATGCCGTCGTCGGTGGGGATGGGCACCGCCGGGGGGTAACACGCGTCTGGCTGGGTTGTCCCTCCCACTCGCGGCTGCCCGTGCCGCCACCGCACACGGATTCGCAGTCGCAGTCGCAGTTGCAGTCTCGTTTCTCACCTTCCGGCATCCCACATTCGATTCCCCGTTCCGCCAGTCCAGTCCAGTCCGTCCACAGCCTCGCTCCAGGAAGCAACGCGCACAACCCAACCCATCGCTCATCCCATCCCATCCCATCCCATCCCGACTTGGGGCCCGCTTCACCCTCTCCCCGAACTTCGGCACAAGTCCTCCTAGACCCTCCCCCCGACCCCTCGACCCACAGCGCCTCCAGTCCGCGCTCTTAAACCCACACCGGGACGCAGCCTGCCATGGCCCACCCACCCCCACCTCACACACCCACACCCACACGCCGCCCTCCGCCTCCCCTCCCCACCGGCCCTTCCCACGGCCAGTACATACTCCCGCCGACAATACAAACACACAAGCACACCCCCCTCGCCTTAGCCAGTGGCCATAGCGCGCCGCCTCCCACACCGCACCGCACATCCCCCAGGACCGGTACCGCCCCCGCCCCGCGCCCAGAAGGTATACATACTCCCCCGCGCCCCGTCTCCTTCCAGCCAGAGTTCCCATCGTAACCCCCCCGCGCCCCCGCCGCACCCCGTCTTCTGCGACCGCCCGAGATCTCGCACGCCGGGACCTTACCGCCGAAGCATCCCCCGTGGCCCGGCCCCATTCCGCCCGCGCCAGCTCCCCGTTCTTCTCGCCCGCCCCTGTCCGTGCTGCCCCAAGGCCAAGGGACCGCCCACTCGCGTCTCGCGACTGTTACTGACCAAACACGCACGACTTCCCGGACCCTCGTCACCGTGCCGCCCCACCGCGCCCCATGGACAGCGCGCCGTTCCTGCCCTCGGACAACCTCTCGAATTCCTCGGCGTCCACTCCGCCCTCGACCGCTTCCCCGCGCACAGACTTCTCTGCGTCCGCAGACGACTTTGCGATGATATACAATCAGTCCCCGCCCCAGTCAACAGCAGGCTTCCCCCATCTCGCCGCACGCCCGGCCTTCGACCACCCCCACACCGTCGCCGCAACGCAGGACAAGCAGCCCGGCTACCCGTTTGCATTCGCACCACCGCACCAGCAGGAGCACACCATGTCCATCGACGTCCACCCGCACCCGCACCCGCACCCGCACCAGGCACAGCACCACCACCACCAGCAGGACCCCCCGCCGGCCCAGCAGTACTGGTCCGGCTCCTCCTCCACAGACTCGCTCCACTCCCAGGGAGCCTCCTTCCTCTCCGACCTCCAGCACGCGCAGATGAAGCTCGACCGCCTCCAGCACGAGGCCTCCCCGGAGCTATACTACTCCGCCCCTGCCCCGCCGCAGCACATCTCCCAGCCCATGCCCCAGCCGTGGAACTACACCCCCGAGGCGGAGCTCCCCGACCAGATAGACGCCGCCGCAGGCGTGCAGCACGGGATGGCCTACGGCGCGCCGGCGGACGCGGGCACGCTCCTGCGCTCGAGCAGCTACACGAGCTTCGGCAGCGAGCACGGCATGCAGATGGACTACAGCTCCGACTCGGACGGCAACATCTACGCGAGCGCCGCCATCCCCCTCACGGCCGACCCCTCCGCGCTGCACGATGGCCGGCTCGTCACGTACAGGAGCGGCAGCGAGACCGGGTACGACGTCAAGGAGGAGCGGCGCTCGCCCGAGCTCGGCGGCTACTCCCGCCCGGGCTCGTCCTCCTCCCACCACTCGGTCCAGCCGCTCGTCTTCAGGCCCCAGATGATGCAGGTCATGCACACGGACGACGCGGCGTCGAAGGAGACGCAGGTGAGAGATTTCTGGAATTATAGGAGTTCTGCACAGTTCTGACGAGTCGAAACAGTTCCTTCGCCGCAAGTGCCACAATTGCCACACGACCGAGCCGCCCTCCTGGCGGCGGAGCACGCTCACGCCGGGCAAGATCGTGTGCAACAAGTGCGGCCTGTACGAGCGCACGCACGGCCGAACCCGCCCGCACCGCTTCGACGAGCTGCGCTGCGGCACAAAGGTCCGCAAGACGACCAAGATCGTCAGCGTCATTTCGCGTGAGACGAGCCCGAATACGGCCGCCCGCTTCCGCGCCATGGCAGCCGTCAAGGGCGAGGACGCCTTCCCGCGCAGGGCGTCGACGCTCGAGTCCGAGGCGAGCGACGCGAGCCGCAGCGTCTCCCGCAACGGCTCTGCCTACAACAGCCCGAATCCGGGCCACGCGTACCCCTCGGACAGCCCCATCCGCGTTCCCCAAGCACCGATGAAGTCGGCCACCCTGCCCATGCCCGCGCCGTACGACCCCAGCGCGCGGCCCCTGTCCTCCTCGGCGGACTACTACGCCTACCAGCGCCGGTCCTCCCTGCCAAACTTTGGCATGCCCGCGGACCGCACCGATAGTGGCCTCTCCACGCCGGACGGGAGACGCCACAGCGCCGCGGTCGGCATGCCCGGGATTCCTGAAGCCACTGGATGGCAGACGATCCCGGTCTCCGAGCTCACCGCCTCGCCCAGCCGCAAGCGGAACTAGGCGGGTGGGGCCGAGCGGCCGGATCCAGCAGCGCCGTTTCCGCTTCCGATTCCGTTTCCCGTTCGTTACTCGTGTCCTCTCAGACTCTCAGAAATCCAGATCCGCCGGTTTCCTACTCCTCCTCGGCTTCCTCTTTCGTCGGAACCACTCGTGTATCACTAGCGGTTTGCTGTGCTTTCGTTCGCTGGCCCAAAGCCCGCCTCCCTCAGTATATCCCTGGTCTCGGCTGTGTCCATACGGATGGGGATGCGTGGTGTGGAGCTGTATTCTACATTATTCTCCTTTCGCTTTTGGCCCTCCTATTGTCCAAGCAGTTTCTGTCTCGGTTTTCCTCGACATTCGTCGCATTGCCGTATAATATACACCAACAAACGAATGAATCCCAGTGTTGTACTCTATTATTACCACCGAGACGAAGCAATCGAATGGTGTCGTTCTTATTATTCCTCTGATGACTGGGTGCTTCTGCACGCAGAACACCTCGCCCCCTGCCGGCTTGGGGCCTCCGCCAAAAGAGGGCGTTGTCGCGATGCCCCTCGATACGGGCGGTGACGCAGAGGCGGTGCGAGGGGTTATTGTCAGGAAAAACGTTGCGCGCTATCGCAAGCGCGCCGCATTGTCGCGCTCCCACCGAGCGGCCTCCTGCTTCCCACAGTCGACTTCCAATCCGCGCGCACCGCATTGGACGCAGCCGGTCGTCGACGGTTTCTGCGCTTTCTGCGTTTCGGCGCGAAGCCCTGGCAACTTCGCGCTAGCCTGCTTCTGGGCTTCTATCATAGCACCCAGGTGGCAAGTATCCGAATCCGGCCCGTGCCTTGCGGTCAGGGAATAAGGCCGGCCTGCTTCCGCCGGCACAATGTCGCCCCTTGATCCACCATCTGGGCGGTGGACCAGGCGGGCTGACTTCCGCCGGCAGGCCCTGATAATCAGAGGAGAATCCCGATTAAGCCGCAAGCGTGCCGCTGCCGCATCAGACTGCTGGCTGCTCTCGTGCGTGGTGACAAAGACCGTCGACTTCTTACGTATACCCACAGCGCGAGTATCAGAGGGTCGCAGTAGGATGACGCGAGAAATAGGGAGCTTCATGCATCCCAGCGTGCCGATAATGGAACAATTCGAACCCTCTCTTGCATCTGGAAGGCTCACCCCTCTTCCCGCCAGCCGCGCGTCATTATTGTCCCACTTGCGCTTCGCCAGCACACATGTGCACCCCCGCCGGTGACATACAAAACCGACAGCGTTTCACGGGCACCATTGTGGCAGATGACCGCCATCCACTTGCTCGGGATGCCTATGCCGTGAGTCAGGCACCGCTGACGGCCGGGAGCGAGCAGTGGGAAAGTTTATTGAGCTCTTGCCACAAACAGACAGCCATAGTCGCACACCTATGAGATCGGGCCTACGATTGACAGGCTCGACATATTAGGGCGATGGACAAATCCGAGGATCGAAACGAGGATAAGCACACGTCACCACGTGGAGCGCACAGACACAGCCTGGATGACGCCCACATATACTCACCGGCGGACCGGCGGCGGTCAGGATCTCAACATTCCCGGGTTTCGTATTGGTGGCACCACAAAGGGAGCACGCACGCCATTCCGCGCGCGACAATTCGTAGGACAAATTGATGCGCTGAGGGGCTCCAGGCAAGATTGGAGAGCCGAGTTTGAAGGCAGTGATGAAGGGACACGTACGCGACTCAGTATTAGACCACTCATGGATGGATCGCGAGGCGTTGCACCGTGCAGGAGGGTGCGCGACTATATCGAGTGGTCCGTGCGTTGTCGGTAAGCATGATCGGCCGAAGAATTGCCGCTGGAGTGGCAGTGCTCTTCACTACGCGCCGGAAGACGGCGATCCCTGAGCGGCGCGGCGACAATCCATTCAATCATCATCTTTCTGCACCGCCAACCTTCTTCTTCAGCTTCGTGACCCCGCGAGACTCTCGTCCACTTGACCGCAAACATTATGACCAGAATGGCCACGATATCGGTGACATCTCCGGCCGACTTCCATTGTCATCTGCGTCAGCCTCCGATGAGCGAGCTTGTCACGCCGCATGTCCTTAAGGGTGGCTTTCGGCTCGCATACATTATGGTTCTCGAGATTTCCCTTAGGCATACATTGTCCGCTCACGTGTCTCCGTGTAGCCCAACACAAAACCACCTATTACCACGACGGCACAGGCCGTGGAATATAAGGAGCAATTACAGAGGATTGAGCCGAATGTCGAGTTCTTAATGACCCTATATCTGTCGCCGGACCTCACGCCGGAAGAGGTGAAGAAGGCAAAGGCTGCCGGCGTCGTGGGTAGGACATTCCCTGACATCCTGCCGCTGAAGCTGAAATGCCTTGGAAAGGTGTGAAATCATACCCCCGTGGTGTCACCACGGGGTCTGAGGGCGGCATCGAATCTTATGAGGTATACTACCCGGTCTTCGAGGCTATGGAGGAAGCCGGACTTGTGCTGAACCTCCACGGCGAGGTCCCCTCCGACGCGGCCAATGTAACGCCGTCCTGCCGTTTCTTATGGATTACCTGTGCTGAGATCTGAGCACAGAACATCTGCGTCCTGAACGCGGAAATTGCATTCCTGCCGCATCTGATCAAGTTGCACGCGGTGTTTCCGAAGCTCAAGATAGTACTTGAACATGCCACAACAAGACAGGCGGTCGAGGCGGTCAAGAGTCTTGGGGATACCGTCGCGTGCACGATCACTGCGCATCACCTCGCTATGACAGCCGATGACTGGGCGGGAAACTCCTGGCACTTCTGCAAGCCTGTCGCCAAGTTCCCTGATGATCGGCAAGCTTTGCAGGATGTTATCCGAGAAGGTACACCCCTATCTTTGACCATTGGCCTGCGCACTGAATGACTCCACCCAGGCCATCCTCGTTTCTTCCTTGGATCTGACTCGGCCCCGCACCCACCGAAAAGCAAGTCGATTGCGCAGCCCTCATCTCCCTGCGCAGCTGGCGTGTACACGTCGCCCGTCCTCCTACCTCTAGTTGCTCATCTGCTGGAATCATTTGGAGCGCTGGACAAGCTTGAAACCTTCGTTAGCACCAACGGGCGGAAATTCTACAGTCGCGAAGTTGCGCTGGGGACAGCGCCGATCAAGCTGGAACGAGCTGCCATCCATATCGAGGAAGAATGGAAGATGGGGGACGAAGCAGTTGTCCCGTTCTGGGCAGGAAAGCAGCTGAACTGGTCTATTGCACAATGAGGGGAGACAGATATGTAGTACATGCGTACTACATATATATGCGACAACAGGGTTGAGTGAGGCGTAATGAAACAGCAAGCATACATGTTGGTACTTCATAATGCAAGAGTACAGAGATGGTATGGTGGGGCATACAGAAGAGCAAATGATAGTACATTGGTTTACCTCAGATAGATAGTGGGTTCTTTGGCGGCGGGGGTGGCTTGGGTAGTGAGTTGAGTTGTTCGAGCTTCAAGGCAACCGCACGCATGCGTTGTATGCCCCGGGAGTCGACACGGCGAGGCTGGCCGTTCTTGATGTCAACCTCTTCAATGAAAGACGCGATTGTACCGAGCGAAGAACCGACCTCGCTCAGGAGTTGAGATGGAACGCTGGACTATAGTCAACTACGGGACACAATGCCGCTGATTAACAGGCGTACCGAGGATCCTCTTGCACAGAAACGAGCTTAACCTCACGCTGAGGTGGCTGCGCAGCCCTGATCTTCGACAACTCGCTCTCCGTGCTCACTCGAACAGAGAGCTTGTCCAGTTCGCGTCCGAGCGCCAGAAGGTCCTTCCGCAGAGCGGCATTTTCCACCTCAAGCTTCTTGATTGCCTCTCCCAGCACGCTGGACGCATCTGCAGACGTTGTGCGGATCTCACGCAGCCCAGGGACGAGCTGCGTCTCCAGCCTCGTCAGCGTTGAAGGTACAGACTCCAATCGATGGAGCTGCGCCATAGTCTGACGCAGCTTTGCACGCGTAGCCCAATACGGGAGGAGGAGGAGAGGAGCCATGATTGCTGACGCAATCACGACTGGTCCTAGAGTGCGAGCCAGCTTCGTCTGAGCGACCTCGACCACGACGACCTGCGAGGGCTGATAGGCGCCATCGGCAGCACTCTGCGCAGGTGCCGAGTCCATCCTTGACGGCGCAGCTGGGTGGACCGGCTCTGACTCTGCTGACATCGTCGAAGCGATGAGAGCGACGCGTCCCTCATCGCGGGTCAGGGTCGGAGGCATTTGCCCCTTACCATTTCTGTCCCACATTCCAGTGCGACAGTCTCCACGACCCAACCGCAAGGCACACGATTGTCACCATGAACGGTCAGGACGGTCGACCAGGATTCCAGATCAGCATGGAGTGCGTATTGCAGAGCGACGATTGTGCGATTCTAGCTGACTCAGAGCACAGTGCTAGTCCATTGGGCACCCCCTCGCAGGTGGATTCTGACCCGCTCGCCAAGGCTATCGACGCGACCACGGCGACTGTGCAGTCGGAAGCCATGAGTACTCACCTGCGACCAAATAGCGAAGAAGACGAAGACTCGGAAGAGGAATTCGTCTATCCTGGTGCAGCTGATCCTGGGCCTCCATATGCCCCTGAACCGCCCGAGGAAGAGGAAGAGGATTCCGACGAGGAATTCGTGTACCCTAGGCCGAGGGACGACGAACCTGCTGAGGCCCCGTCTCTCGAGCACAACCACTTACAAGATGCACCTGAAGACTACGTTACACCTTCAGAACCGAAGGGCAAGGAGCCAGAGGGGACACCGATCGTGTTATCCAGTCGAGCGGGCACAAGTGGTCCGTCTGCAAAACCGTCGACCGCTCTGTTGGAGTCCCTTGCGGCAGCTGCCGCCTCAGGAGATTTAACGACTCTTCAACAGCTGTGCGCTGCCGCCTATGAAGCAGGAGGGAGTGAAAAGTTCTCTGCTTTTGCTTTGGCAAACGACGCTGCTCCTAGAACTGGTCTGACTGCGCTTCATGCCGCCGCGAGCCGAGGCAGATTGGAGGTTGTGCGATGGCGTGAGTCTCAACTCCGTTCTACTTATAAACTCGGTTTGACATTTCCACATAGTGATTGAGGAGTGCGGAGCCATGGTGGACTTTGAAGACAAGGAGGGAGAGGTGCGTCCTTGACTCAATCATGCAGCCCCTTTCTAACCTTCTTTCCAGACTGCCTTGCACAAGGCTGCTCTCAACGGCCATCTTCCGGTTGTGATCTATCTTATTTCCAACATGAAGAGCCCTGCAGACGTCCATGCCCAAGATGCAGATGGTTGGACGGCCATGCATAACGCATGCTCGAAAGGTTATTTGGATATCGTGCGTTGGTTGTGCGAGCAGGGCGGAGCAGCAGATGTCGTCTCCGACGATGACAGTCGCGTCAGGCGGGTAGATCGGAAGAGCAAAGGAGGTTGGACTCCTCTCAGTGCGCTTATTCTTTCGAATATCGAACCGCTCTCAATTCCCGTCCAGTGAATGCGGCATCAAAGGGACACCTGCCGGTGGTCCTCTACCTCGTTACAAAGCAAGCCGCTAATCCGTTGATCCGCAACAACTGGGGTGAGACGGCATATGACGCCGCTGCGGCAGTATTCGAGGTCTGGATCTGCGAAATTCTGCAGAAGGCCGAGGCAGAGCGATGGCAAGGCTCGAGTTCGCCATATGATCCCATCGCCGTGCACACGACGATTCCCCTTGTGATCTACGAGAATCAACGTCTCGATACCCGCCTCAAGACCCTCGCGGTCAATGGTGGTAGGCCGAAGTTCTCCGCTTCCGGATTGGGGAAGAAGGGCCGGAGAGCGCCCTTTGAGCTCACCGTCTATCCGCCGGAGGATGGGCCGGAGAGAATCGCTGCCTGGCGAAGCGACGTCCAGTTGCCGTTACTCGACGATCCTTTCAATGTCAAGAGGGTCAATGCGAAGGGCGACGCGGCAACGCCTCGGGAGGGTTCCGAGAGGAGCTTCTTCTGGCTGTAAGTCATCTCGCGACGCATTCCAAGATGATCACTAACTCGTGACTCAGCTCCGATTGGACACTAGATCTCACCCCTCCCAAGTGCGACGCTACCGAGGGCTGGCAATATGCACGGCATTTGGATGATCCTGACGACCAATGGTCATCCGAGGTTCCTCCTCAGCTCGAAAGGGTACTTTCAGGAGCTGGGCTTATGACATCCGGTCTAATGGGTGCCTCTACCTCTCGCACAAATGGTTCGCCCGATGCGACATCCGGCATTTGGTGTCGCAGGCGGCGCTGGGTCCGTGTCATGCGTCGCCGGCTTGATATACCGCCTTTGCCATATCTGGAGCCGGATGGTAGCTTGTATCTGCTGCAACCAGATGGCTCCCTCACGCCGTACTTGAGTGAGTACGATGAGACTGGCGGATCCGAAGGAGGACAAGAGATGGGTTCCATGCCGCAGACATTCCTGTCGTCTGCCCAGGACTACCTTTCGCGAGCGCGATATCTCGCCGGCTCGCAGCATGCGCGCAGTTACGGTGTCGAGTATGATGCATACAGCTTGAAGACGCCGATGGAAGAGCCAGCAATGCCGTCCGCCGCGGATGTACGGAGGTCTATCGGGAAGCTCCAGAGAGCTGTGAGCGAGCTTCGCACCGGTCTTTTGAGTGGGTATCATTGCGCGCGCTAAGTGCTGCCAACTGACTATTCCTCAGATGATGAGGATCCGCAGCGCAGAGCAGAGGCTGACGCGCTGCTGACCCGATACGGCCGCGAGCTCGACCGCATCCGCTTACAAGCAGGAGCTGATGGTCTGATGACCGTCGGTGAAGGTGCGCACCGCCAACTTTCCCTCGTTTAACCCGCTGACAACTGTCTGCAGATGAAGAGGAACAAGACGACGACGATGATGACTCGGACGACAGCTTCCACTACCCGGTTCACCGATCCTCTTCTCCGGCTCTGACTCAGTCAACAGCCAGGCCCCCTTCAGTCCGCTCACACTCTACTGGTGTCGATTACTTCAATCTTCGTGCTTCCGGTTCTTCATCTAGGACGGCTGCTGATCTTACGCCGGATCTGTCCCAAGCGCCTGAATTCCGAGTTCCAACCCACGATGCTCCCCAGAAGGTTGTCACGCCGAGATGGAACGCCCCTCAGCCGCATTCACTACAGCCTACTTGGGAACCTGATTCCGATGCGGTCGAGTGTCGCAACTGTCACCGACGTTTCGGCTTCCTCCTTCGGAAGCACGTACGTGATCAAAATCTCAAATATTTTTCACTATCTAACGGTTTACACGAAGCACTGTCGTCGTTGTGGCCACATTTTTTGTGATCGATGCTCCGCCCATCGGGTCTCGCTAGACCCCTCCGAAGTGATCCTTGATCCGTCCATGTCCATGCCCGCTCTGCCTGAAGCGCAGCATCGAGTGTGTCAGTCATGCTATGAGGAACGCGCCGCAAATGCATCTGTCCCAGGCCAACTCCGGACAGGCCTGAATGGCATAGTCATCGATTCGGAACGACTTTCTGTGCCTGGGATCAGCCGCGATTCTAGCTCTGTCGTCAGTGATCTGACTGAGTAGGTCCCCAATCATCGGCGGCGGAAAATCGGCTGATGATTCCGTTCCAGATGCCCTGTTTGTAATCAGAATTTGGCCGATCTTGGATCAGCCGCAGATCAGGAAGCCCATGTCAAGAACTGTCTCGAAGGAAACACCGGCGGAGGAGTGCAAAACTCGGCGCGGTATCTTGTCTACCGACTGCCAGCGGAGAGTGCCTTGATTGGCAGTGAATGTACGTTGCTTCTAGCGCTCGTACCGAGGTCAGGTCTGACGGTTGCATCAGGCGTAATCTGCCTCGAGGAGTTTGCCAAGGGTGAGGAGACCCCGAATTGCTGGGGCTGCGTTGAGTTTGCTAATGATATCCAAATGAATAGGTTCTACAGTTGCACGTTTGAGCTGTCTGTGCACATTCCACAATGGTACGTCATACGTCAGGGTCTGCCTCGGATGTTGTTCCTGAATTCGGCCCTCCTATGTAGCTTGCTTATCTGCTTGGCTTCAAAGAGGGCGAGCCTGCCCTGTTCATGCCCGTGACACGTGAAGAAGGTCTTTCTTGAGGGTTGAAGACGAGGAGGGGCCTGAATGGAGTAGACGATGTTGCAAGACATACCTTCGCAGCTTCCATACCCACCTATGTTATACTTGTGATATACACCACTTCTCCGTCATACCATGGTATGACATCCGACAATAATATTGGTACAATGAGACCATGCAATGAATGAGGGTAATCGTTCGTTCGTGCCTGATCCGGGTATCTCTGCAGAGCTACTTGTACATTGCTTCGAATCGTATGCGGTTTGCCGACCCTCGATCGTCGGTAAGGCGATCCTACCTATTGACAAAACCCACCCCTCGATTGCCAATTGCTGGAGAGAAAGACCGTGCCATGAGGACAAGTGACATAATCGCTTGTCACTACCGGGACACGTTCAGCTCGCTTCTCCGAAGTGGAGAAGGATCGTATACTTACTCTCCTGCAGGTCACCCACCACGTTCTATCTCGTCGGTCCGCCACGGACCACAGCGCGGAGAGCACAAACCGACCTATCAGGGCTCCGTTGAAGGAACCCAAACATGTGCCCGAAAACTTGCAAGTATCGTACCCGGTCTTGCGGATCACGTCGAAAGCCATTTGCCGCTGTCGTTCCCGAATTGGTATCCCGATGGATCAGGCGGGTAGTATTCTTCAGAGCCCGGAAGGATAGCGGCAGAGCGAGTACCGTCCATCGAGCTTGCACCGTTGTCGGGCCAGTCATCGTCGTCGTCATCGAACTGGAACAGTTGCTCCTCCTCGTCATCATCCATCAACTCGTCCTGTGGTCCTTTATAATTCCTGTGGATGTTGTCAAAGGGGGAGATTTGGGCAGTACCCGCCGAAACTCACATGAAGGCCCACATCTTATCTGCGGCAGTCTGCTCTCGGACAGCCGGCCTTCCGATTACACCATCCGCCTCCATCTTTCGGAAGGTCATCGTTTCTTCTGTAATGCCTTCTTCCTCCATCCTGAGTTGCCTCTTCTGGCGTTCCTCTTCTAACTTCCTCTCCTGCTCTTTCTGGATCTCCCACCCCATCGTCTCGAGAGGCTTAGATTCCGCGAACGTAATTCCTAGTGTACCCCGACCATTAGGGGTTATGATAGGCCGTGCGACAGCCATCGCCCTCGTACGCATGATGACTCGGGCCGTAGGATCGAAAGGTGGTGGTGAAGATGATGGGCTTGCTATATGCGTCGAATCAAATGATTCGACGAGATGCGTCGCCTCGAGATCGGCTATGCGCAGTCGCAAGGATTCTGCCTTTTCGAACATCTTCTTCATGACATGAGGGGAGAAGTGTCTGCGAATGACATGTCAGTGTCAGTGACTAGCGCATATATGTGGAGAACGTACGCATTGGCTAATGTTTCTTCCGTGCTGGCTAGCCTAGACTTGAGCTCATGCAATGATAGTTCTTCGACCGGTTTGACATTGTTCTTGAAGCGAACGAAGCCATGGGGCACGCTCGGGGCAGTGGTGGCCGTGCTCGTTGTCGTCGACACGACACTATAAGCTGTAGGTGACACACTCAGCGATGAAGAAGA
Organism: Calocera cornea HHB12733; assembly: GCA_001632435.1. Lineage (NCBI taxonomy): Eukaryota > Fungi > Basidiomycota > Dacrymycetes > Dacrymycetales > Dacrymycetaceae > Calocera > Calocera cornea. The sequence continues at coordinate 20,996 of KV423933.1, read as the reverse complement.
TTCATAAGAGGCCATCGTAAGATAAGACCAACCCTCTGTGGGTTTCGGGAAGTGGTGATATTGTCGTTGTGGCGAGTTGCTGCTGTTGGTCGAGGGCGGGGGTGAAGTGCGGAGGAGCAAGGGTCTATGAGCGGACGCCTTATATACCAAAACGACCAGCGGAAGCAATTCAGGGGTTCCTCACGTGGCGATGACAGCGAAGCTATTTGGGACTGTTCGGCGCATACATTCGCCATAATTACGGCCGAGAAGGTGCCCGTCGGCATGAAAGACGGTCATCTGCATTGGCCACCATGAGGCAGAACCGTTCCGACGCCAGTGTACGTAATGTTCGGAATCACCAGTTCTTTCTTTGTTCATCATTCAGCATGCACCTCAAGCCGCAAACCACCCCTCGGGAGACGATAGCGGCTCAAATATTGGCATCCATCCATGAACCAATAGTGTGATTTTCTGTGCCGAGCAATCCTCCTGTGTTCCCCGCGACCGAATTGATGCTCAGCCTGCAACGGAGCTGCAGTCAGCGGATGCAAACTGTCTACCACACTGTGTGCAGCCCTTGCGGGCGGCTTGGCACCCCTAACGGGAACACGAATTTCGTTGGGGACAGCGTCCGTGCCATCGTCTTGAGAATGCTTGATGACGGATGGTCGGAGAGGGGGCCCGACGGTATACTCTAATATGGCTGTGGCGGGCCTCCTATGTTGCGAAGCCCTCATTACGTAGGTCAGGGGCCCTGAAAGCACTGCCATTAGATCCATGTCCGGAAGCAGTTGAACCCTTCATGGTTGCACTTTTGCAGCGCGAACGAGTGCACCGCTGCCCAGCGTCTGAACCGTCTGCCAGCCATGGGCAAGGGATCTCAACTTTCGCAGCTTAAGGCCGCGCTCCAGACTTCCGGTCTCTCTCGGCAATCCCAGCCAAAACATGGGCAGAAGCGCAAACGGGACTCCACCAGCGAAGCCAAAGACTCTCAGCGTCGCCAGGACAAGCTGGACAAGATCGTCCAGGACCTCAACCCATTCGAGGTCAAAGTCACAAAGCTGAAGCATGACGTGGGAGGAAGGAAGCTCAAAGGTGTAACCGGGCGACCTGGATTGAGCAAGCAAGTTGGCTTAGAAACTGTGCGCATTATCTCCTCAGCTGCCTGTGTGACGACCGGTTGATCAGTCAACAGCGAAAGAAAACCCTTCTCCCCGAGTTGGAGGCCCGAAACAAAGCCGGCTCATTCGTCGATCGTCGCTTTGGTGAAAATGACCCCGGAATGGCGCCGGAAGATCGCATGCTGGAGCGTTTCACCCGCGAACGGCAGCGCGCTTCCAAGGGCGCGATGTTCAATCTCGAAGACGAGACCGAGTTAACTCACTACGGTCAAAGCTTGTCTGCTGTTGATGACTTCGATAACTCTGGCTTGCGACTGTCAGATGATGAGGATGAGGACAAAAATGGTCGCATAGATCCTGAAGCTGTCCGACGAGGCCATTTTGGTGGATTTGACGAGGATGAGAGCGACGAGGATCCCGACGCTGTGTGTTCTACTGTGCTGCGGATTTTGGATTATTACTGATGGAATATTTAGCCCCCACGGAAGAAGACAAAAGCTGAAGTCATGGCTGAGGTCATGGCCAAGAGCAAGGAGCACAAGTACCTGCGACAATTGGAGAAGGAGCGAGATGACCACCTTCGCCAAGCTCTGGACGACGAGTTCGGGGAGATACGAGAACTGCTCTTCTCGAACCCTTACACCACCCCAGCTGAAGGCTCTGTACCGAACCGCTCGAGTACTGGAAGCAACTCGGTACCCGTAGGCAAGCGCATTCCAGTCCCGCTGGTGCAAGCCCCCGTAGAAGCGGAAGACCAGCCTGAACAAAATCAAGAGCCTGCATCAGATGACGACTATGACAAGTTTGTTCGAGAACTGGCGTTTGAGAAGCGATCTAAACCCACGAATCGACTGAAAACGGAGGAGGAAATAGCAGAGGAAGAGAAGGAGAGGCTGGAGTCGGCTGAGCGCGCTAGGCTGCGACGGATGAGGGGCGAGGGTGGCGAAGGAAGCGATGATGAGGGTGGAAAGAAGGCGAAACGACGAACCGGGGAAGCAGACGATCTTGATGACGGCTTAGACCTGGAGGAAGAGGAGATAAGCTATGGCTTGGGAGCTGGGTTAGGGGCGGAGAATGAGGACGGGAGCGAAAGTGAGGAAAGTGAGGAGGATGACGACGAAGGGGAGGATGAAGAAGGCAGTGAAGAAGAGGAGAACGGAGTTGCGTCGGATCTCGAAGATGATGATGCACCAGAAGACTTGGCTATCGATGAAGCCGAAGGCGAACTTTCAGCACCTGCTCGTAAAGCGAAGGCGACGAATGGGGCATCGAAAGAGCTGCCCTTCATCTTCCCCTGCCCTGCGTCGCACGAAGAGTTCCTCAGGATCGTCGATGGCTTTGAAGACTCGCAGGTACCGACGGTGGTTCAGAGAATACGGGTACGCTATCATCCCAGTCTCGGCGTGGACTACAAGGAGAAGCTGCGCGTCTTCTTGACCGTCCTCATCGATCACGTCTTGTATGCCGCATCACCTCCCGCGCCATCATACATGTTGGTCGCCTCCCTATTCCTGCACATCAAAGCGCTCGCTACTATGTACCCGATCGATGCTGCCGAAGCATTCAAGTCCAAGCTCATACTCATGCAGAATAATCTCTCCCGCGGATTGTCGCGTGGAGCAACCAACCCGGAGTCGAAGACATGGGCTGGACCTGCAGAATTGGCACTCCTTCGACTTGTCGGCCTACTCTGGTCGACAAGTGATTTCGAGCATGCAGTGGTCAATCCAGCATTCTTACTCATAGGCCAGTACCTCGCTCAATGTCGTGTCCGATCATTGGCGGACATTACCTCAGGCCTGTTCCTGTGCACACTTTGTCTGCAGTACACGGAGTTTTCAAAGCGGCTTGTTCCCGAAGCGATCATCTTCTTGAACAACGCGCTACTGTACCTCTGTCCCCATGGCGTTACGATGGCGACGCTTCCTGGAGCCTTCCCGTCTCCCGACCTCGAGACCGATGCTATGCGCAAAGTCAGACTTACCGCTAAGGAGCTTGCAGGTGTCGAGCCACAGCGACCAGATCTGCTCCTTGCGCTGGACGAAGAAGCTGAGGGAGGCTCGCAGCTCAAGGTCGATCTGGCTGGATTGGCTATGTCTCTGCTACTCCGGGCTGCTGGCAACTTGACCAGCGTGGATGGATTCATTGAGTTGTTCGAACCGAGCCTTGGTGTTCTGAACGGGCTTCATAAGGAGAAGTACTCTGACGGGCTCAAGGTATGTCATGGTACTGCATTCTTGATACGCATTCGCTAACCGGTCGAATAGAAACTTCACACTCAAACTGTCGATGGCCTGACACGCATGCTCAAGGTTGCACGGCAAACCCGTCGGCCGCTGCTTCTTCAGGCCCACAAGCCAATTCCTATTGCGACCTACATCCCCAAGTTCGATGAGGGCCATCGCTGGACCAAGCGACACGATCCCGACGCAGAGCGCAACGCCGCTGCCAAGCTTCGCGCTGAGTACAAGCAGGAACGCCGTGGAGCCATGCGCGAGCTGCGTAAGGACAACCGGTTCCTCGCGAACGAGAAGGCGAAGAAGCAGGCGGAGAAGGACAGGTCGTACAAGGAGCGGATGCGTAAGGTGGAGGGTACCATCACGGAGGAGCGACACGAGGAGAAGCTGTGGGAGAAGGAGAAGATGCGGCAGAAGCGGCGGGCGGGGAAGAAGTAGGTACAGGCTTGCATTAGAGTGGCGAGGAAGCATTGCATACGTTTTACATTTTGGCCGACATGAGCATCCACATTACCAGTGGCATCATAATCCCATTCCGCCTGCATCACACCTTTCTCTTCTCACCGGGCACGGTTCTCCGATCCCAGAGCGTTCCGACCTTGTCCACACTGGGGGCGTCCCACACGACAGTTCCTTGTGCTGGGTGCAGCGCAAGCGGTAAGATCCGGCTTCCAAACCCTCGAGATGACCCCTCGTTCATCGGTGTCGCTGCTGTCTGTGCAATGGCGGGTGCGGCCGAGTCCGGAGTGCTGGGGTGGAGGATCCCGCTCCGCTGGTCATTAACGACCGGGCTATCCCTCGTCGTCGCCTTCACACCTCCACCAGCGAGTGCCTTCGTCACAGCCGCGCTGCCGACCTCCTTCAGCGTCTTCTTCTCCTTCTGCTCATCCTCGATGCTCTTGAGCGCGGCGCGCTCCTCCACGGACGGAGCGAGGATGTCGATGTCGCTGAAGTCTTCCTGCTTCACGGCGCGGATGGAATAGAGATAGACGCTGACGGCAAAGGTAGCTATGACAGCGCCGACGAGAGCGTTACGCGTTCGGAAGGGCGCGCGCGCTCGTCGTAGTGCGGCAGACATACCCTACATTACGAGTCAGCAGAGATCTGGGAAGGGGAAGGCGTGGACGGACGTAGCCCTTCGGCCGGTACGAATCCATCGCGGGCCGCACGCCATCGCCAGCGCCGGGAACGACATTCATGCTTGCTCACTCAGAGGCGGCAATACTTTCCTAAGGGGTGTGTCGTAGACCGATTGCAAAAAATGTAGCCACGGAGGGATGAGTATGCGTGACGATGAGCACGAGAGTCAGTCGTCCGCGTCTTTCTAGCTCGTGTCTTGGCCTCGCGCCACTCTGGCGGCAAGAGCACCCCACCACAACTCCCACATCCAGCTCTCCCGCACCTCTATTTATATATGCTTATGCTTAACTCTTCCTGATCTGGTACAATGAGTAAAGCCAAGAACTCCAAAGATGCAGACTCCAGCAAGGAGTACAAGTACCAGCAGGAGATCGCGCAGATGGTGTGTCCCCAGCTCCCCTCCCCCTCGTGCATGCATAGTGCTCACGGTTGAGCAAGCTCTTCGTCTTCGGCGAAGTACCCGAGCCGCTGTCGGAGACCACCCAGCTCGTGGAGGACATTGTCCGCGGGCAGGTGATCGAGATCGTATGTCTTCCCCTGCCCGTCTCTCGCCAGACGTTGCATCAAGCTAAACGGGGACATGCGCAGGTCATCCTCGCCCGGCACCTCGCCGTGAAGCGCGGCGCGCGACACCTGACCGCGGAGGACCTGATGTTCCTGATCCGTGGGGACAGGGGGAAGGTGAACCGCTTGCGGACGTACCTGAGCTGGAAGGAGGTGCGCAGGGAGGCGAAGGAGGCGAGCAAGGACTCGGGCGGGAACATGGAGGAGGATGCGTTGGAGGAGAATGCTGGTGCGTTAGCCCGCCCCTCCCGCTGCATGCGCTTTGGGATCTCGGCTGATGTGTGCTGGTTGGGGTGTAGCGGACTTGACGACGAAGAGCACCAAGATGACGGTCAAGCTGCCGTGGGAGATCTCGACGATCTATGCGGAGTTCCTGAAGCATACCCTGGATTATAAGGAGGACTATAAGGACGACGAGGATGGGCAGGAGGCTACGGAGGACATGAATGTCCGCTTGAAGGTAGGTAGTATAATTGGCGAAAGAAGGGACTAGTTGCTCATACCTACAACCAGGATGCGGATGAAGCAACGCGGAAGATGACAAGAGAGGAGTATGTGCACTACTCCGAATGCCGGCAAGCTTCCTTTACCTTCCGAAAATGTAAGCCCACCTTCAACTCAGTTGATGTCGGTATAGACTCATATATGCGTAGCCAAACGCTTCAGGGAGTTTATCAACTTCTCCGCCTACTCGGATATCAAGCCAAACGACGACATCATCGACATCCTCGGTTTCCTAGCGTACGAGATGGTGCGCTCCCTGTGCATCGGCGGGCTGGAGATCAAGCGTATCCTCGAAGAAGCTGCCGTGCAGACCACGCGCCTAAAGCGGAAGCTCAACCCCTCCGACGAGTCGCCCGCGAAGAAGGCACGGCTGAACGGCGGAGAAGAGGACGACGAGGGCCTCGGCTTGCCGCCAATAGTGCAGAGCAGCCTGTTCATGCGCCCACCCGAAGCTCGCACCCCACTCCGCGCGGCGCACATCCAGGAGGCGTTTGCGAGGATGCAAAGAGACGCGACTCACCTCAAGGGCGCGGGGATGACCAATTGGCGCGGTGGACTCGTGAGGACGAAGATGACGCTGATTTGAGTTGATCACATGGACGGTATCGATGAGATTTTTCCCCGGTGTTTCGGGTGGGCTCTGCATGTGTATTGTATTCTAGCTGCATGGATGTTGTACTGTATTTTTCTTATGGATGTCGCCACATTGTTCCTGGGCCTCTTCTGATGTTGACAAAGCTGTGTGATTGGGACCACATGCCATGACAAGCATTGTTCTGATGTCGATAACAGCACGAAGTCTATCTCGCTGTAGAAATCCTTTCGACGATTCTTTCCGCCTTGACGCCCTTAGATTGGACTGAGAATACGAAATGAGAATAAAGAACTCCGGATCAGCACGTTCCCTTTGACAGCCGCGCTTGTTCTATTCAGGGGACGGGCTCTCGGCCCCCCCAAGCCTAATGACGCTTACGCACCCTGACACCGCGCACAGCCAGCCAATCAAATCCCTCCTCACGCCCACCTGCGTGTCCGTACAGCCTGGCTGCTTCCCTCATCAAACCCCACCGTTTCGCCCATCATGGACTTGCACTGACCGCATTCATCCCCCCCAATACCCGCCCGGTCGCTGGCAGCCCTTAGACGGCTCACGACACGCCCTGCAATACAATAGATTCATACCGCCCTATTGCGCCTGCGCCACACCCCGCAGCCGCCCGACAGCGTCGCTGCTACAGACCACCATCACGCGGTTCGTAGTCCGCATACCGACCTTCAGAGGGCTCCTCTTTGGCATATTCAAGGAACGAAGGATGTCTAAACAGCTTCCAGAGTGCTGGGGGCATCGTGGTGTGCGTGCTGCAGCTTATTGGCAGCGCGGAAGCAGGAACTGACGCGGGAATGTGGTTCTTTCTAGGCTTCTGCGGCGTTTCCCGAGAACACGCTTGCTAGCTTCGAAGGTGCGGCACGAGATGGCGCCGAGGGCATCGAGAGTGGTGAGCATAATCACACATTCAATGCTCGAATCACGGTGCTGAGCAACGATGTAGATGTACACGTCTCCTTGGACGGCGTCATTCTGATGTTCCACGACCCTTCTCTGGAGCGCACGACGGATGGGCAAGGGCTGATCCGTGAGCAGAACTACCACGGGGAGAACGGGATGGAGCACGTGCGCACCAGAAAAGAGCCGCAGCAGCCGATCCCCACCTTCCAGGGGACGGTGGAGCTGCTTATGAAGCCGGAGAACAAGCACCTCAAGTTCAACATCGATGTGAAGGTGTATAATGACCCTGTGCGCTTATTCACCCTAATGCACGACACGATCGCCTCGCAGCCAGGGTGGGAGACGGAGCTCGCACCCCGCATCCTGCTCGGCATCTGGCACCCCAAATTCCTCAAGCCGGCAAGGGACCTCCTGCCCTACTGTCGCCGCGCCCATATTGGGCTGTCGCCATATCTTGGCAGGAAGTACTTTTGGGACGTGTGCGACGGGTTCTCGATGAACTTCGGTGCGCTGGCCACGGCGGACGGCCAGCAGTTCCTCAAGGATTGCAAGGCTGGAAACAAGGAGGTCATGGTCTGGACGGTGAACAAAGAGGAGGAGATGATGGAGTGCGTCAGATGGGGCGTGAACGCCATCCTGACAGATAAGACGAAGACCTGGCTGGACATGAGGAAGGAGCTGGCGGGTATATCTTGTCCCGTTGCTGATGTTTCACACACGTGCTGACCTCCTTCCAGCAGACTATGATGGCACAGCGCGGAAAGTCTCGGGCGGCTGGGCCCTCTGGACGACCCCGTTCTACTGGAGCCCCTTCCAGTGGTTTTTCTGGCGGATGGAGCAGAGCATGCTGGAAAAGCACGGTGGACCATTCGACATCGAGATCACTACGGATCCCACACCCACGGTCATCAGGGCTTGATTGCGTGCTTGTCGTGGGCGATAGATACCATCCTGTAGAGTATTCCCTTACACCAGGCGTGCCGCATTCTGTTGACTACCTCTGCGCTGTCGTAGCCAATCCTTGGACAGCCCCCTATGTAGCTCGCACAGCCCATCACAATGAGCGCATCGGTATGACGAGATAGACTCAATAACCGCCCATCACGGTCAGACCTTGTCCACATGTTGCAAGATGTGTTTTGCCAGGTTTCGAAAACACATCGCACCGGCGTCGTCGCCCCCATCGACCGGAATCCTGTGCAAGGCTCCCGATGCGGATTATCTCTGTCCGCTTTCGGTCGGTGAGCACTTGGAGGCGCTCACCGAGGCAGTCCCCCGGTACCCTGGGACCTTGTGGCGGTGCAAGTCCAGCCCTTCGCGATTTACATTCAGCCGCTCCGGCGCTTGGAAGATACGATATCCCGAGGGATCGAAGACCCTTGAACCTGGTGACTTTGATACATCAGCACAGGGGCCGTTCTAAGGTGTATCGGGAACTTCGGTTGACACCTCGGTTATGTATCGGATGTTCGTTGTCACGCACTTCGCCTTTCGCGTTCAGTATTTCTCAGAAGTGTACGCCATGTTTACACGCCCGAGCTGGTCCCAGACATTACGGGAGAGTCCATCGGAAGTGTACTGCCTTAGTGCGTCATGCTACATCGCTATCACATACTGTTTACTGAAAAAACAATCTCCAGCAATGCCGGCGCCGGCATCGCAGGGTCCAGCAGAAGGTTCAGGATTGCAGGCCCCGAGGTGAAACGTGGTTGTGAGTATCGTGAGTCGCCCATCGGGTGCTAGCGGTCATCGTAACTTCTGACGGGCCCGTCCTGCGTCGACCATGGCGCGGGCGTAGCCTCTGTGGCACACTCCCGTAGTATCTATCTTCATCTGGAGAGCCAGTCTCGGAGACCGGAACGACGCAGAAGTATCAAAGGCCAGCACTACGTTGACCGATGAGGTCTGCCAATTGTGGTGGACGGGCGCGGGACGAGGACAAGTACTTCTTCCCTGCTGATGGAAGGCACAAATCGCGCCGCAACCTGGAATGTACCGAACCGCATGCGCCCGAGCCATTGATAGGGTACTTCGTTCACCACGTTTCGGACCCACTTTGGATAGGCTCTGACTCAATTCTGGACTGTGGCCGCATTGGGTAACCTCCGAGATACCGAGGCATGATCAGGCTGTCTCACGCCATCGTATATAGCGCTGTGGTCTCTTCGCCATCGGGCGTCAACATACCCCCCATCTGCCTTCTCTGGGCCGGCAGCCATGAACTCGACTGTGTCACTTGCCAAGGTCTACGACCCCACAACCGTCACTGTCGCCCACCTCCCGTCACGCACGAGCTCCCCGGGCCATCTCAGCAATGTCAATAACGACTCCACAAAACAAAAGCGAAGGGGAGCATTCTGGATGATCTTCATCGCACTCTGTGTCACCGTGTTTTTGTCCGCCCTGGACATGAGCATGGTTCCAACAGCACTCCCAAGCATTGTCGCCGATCTCGACGGCGAGTCTTCCTTCGCATGGGTAGGGAGCGCCTACACTCTGGCCGCAGCCGCGTGGCTTCCGTACGTGCCATCACTGATATATTGCTTGGTGGGGTACTAGCTCACTACCTCAGCTTATCTGGCGCGCTTGCCACCGCATTTGGTCGGCAACCTATTGTTATCATGGCTTTGGTTCTCTTCTTCCTTGGATCGATCCTGTCCGGAGAAGCAACGAACATGAGCATGCTCATCGCTGGAAGAAGTAAGTCCCTTGCCTTTAGTCTTTGGCACCATAACTCACAAGACACATAGCCGTGCAAGGTCTAGGCAGCGGCGGCATCATGGCGATGTCTGAAATCGTCGTTGCCGACCTTGTCCCCCTCAAGGAGCGTGGCGTGTTTATAGGGCTCACATCATTGGTATGGGCCTTCGCCAGTGCCATTGGTCCACCCGTTGGAGGTGCTTTTGCCGAAAATATCTCATGGAGATGGCTCTTCCGGATAAATCTTCCGATCACTTTCGTCGCATTTTGCCTTGTGGTCACTTTCCTTCGACTCAAAATGCCGAGTGGCAGCATCACTGAGAAGCTGCGGAAGGTCGATTGGCTGTGAGTGACGTGGGTGGACCATCTGGAATACAACGCTAATAAATGTGTTAGGGGTAACGCACTCGTTGCAGCGTCCACATGCGCTGTCACGATTGCGCTCACTCGAGGAGGAGTGGAAACTCCATGGACATCCGCACAGACACTCGTACCGCTCATCCTCGGCTTTATTGGGCTTGTCCTGTTCCTCATCTACGAATCTAAATGGGCGTCCGAGCCAACAGTACCCTTCGACCTGCTGTCGAACCGCACCTCTGTCGCTGGCTATCTCACCACGTTCTTCCACTCCATTGTCGCGACAACAATCATCTTCTACATACCCATCTTCTTCCAAGCCTGCTTCGGGGTCACCCCTATCCAAGCTGGAGTTGACACCTTCGGTCTCGCATTCACTATTGCTCCGGCTGCTGTGGTGGGCGGCGTCTCCGCCGTGCTCGCGAAGCGCTACGTGCCGCAGAATTGGATTGGTTGGATCATTATCACCATTGGTACCGGCATCCTCAGCTTGCTACGAGCGGATACGCCCACGGCCAAGTGGGTCGGATTCGAGATCTTTCTCGGTGTTGGTGTCGGTATCGTTTGGACCTCGGTCAAGTTCCCCATTCTCGCACCGCTTCCGGTGTCACGCAATGCAAGCGCCATGGCGCTCTACATGTTCTCTCGCATCTTCGCCCAGACGTTCGGAATCACCATCGGTTCTGCAGTTCTACAAAATGAGCTCAAGACACGCCTGCCTGCCAGCTTCCTTGCCCAGTTCCCTGCTGGGGTTGACGTGTCGGTCGCCGCCATACCATTCATCTCTACACTTCCGGAGCCACTTCGCTTCCAAGTTCAGGAAGCGTTTGCAGACAGCATGAGCACGGTTTGGAAGGTCATGCTTGCCTTCTGCTTTTTAGGCCTGCTCACCGCGCTTTTCCTGAAGGAAATCGAGCTGCATGGACACACCGACGAGAACTGGGATCTGTCCAGCCAGGACGCCAGTACAGAGATGACGATAGCGCCGGGCTCTGTTCCTGTTCAGCTGAACGTGAACCCTTCGTTGGAGGTAGAGCTGGAGAAAGGTGCGGCCAGCACTGGCCCGTAATCGCCTTATGAGGAGCCGCAATGAACTGGACGGCCACATTCGTATTAATCCTGTATAGTTGTACCGACACGCGAATAGTTGCTCAGTATGATAGAAATATATACATGGAATTCTGGTCATTCTCGCTGGATTCCTGATCACGGCGTAGGGTTGGATGAGGTGCCAATTGAGGTAAATATGCTGTAACAAGCGGGGTCTGGCACTCTGCGCCGTGTCAGGTATGTCACGGCAGACGACGATCTCCCTCACCTTCCCTAAGGACGCTTCTCTACTAGACAACCACCGCTTTCGAAACGCATGCCAGACTTCGGTATAACCTGTAAGCTCGATCATCCCGTACGGGTCTGGCAGGGGTCTGAATCACTGCTCAACACCTGTGGGGCCGATTGAACAGTATTAGGCTTCGGACTGCGACTGGGATCAAGGGCGATTGACTGTATGCCGGTGTGTCGAATTGGCTATGCAGCATGGAGACGGCGAAAAGGCCCTGCTGGATCGAGCTGGGTAAGGAGGTCGCGAGACTTGCGACCTTCGGTTGCTTCGTAGCGAGATTTCAAGGTGGGCACCTGTCGCCAGATGACCGTGACAACGAGTGGCATGTTTGGCGTTGTGAAGCTGCTGAGGGGGCAGGGGGTGGGGATGGATGGCAAGCTACTGCTGATACATTTCTTCATCGATGGTGCCCCTTCGTAGCCCCATCGTCCGGTGCACAGGCTAACGCCAAAGCAGTCGGCTGCGACTCCCTCTTCTCCCCCGCTCGTCCCAAGCTCCTCTCTTGCCCACTGCCCCTCACCGCACTGGCCGTCCGCCTCATCACGCTGATATCCGAGTCCTGCACCGCGCCGGATCACGACGCGCGGCAGTTACCGACGCATGCTCGGCCGTATCCCACGGGCCTCTCACCCGCTCGGTCGTGTGGTACGAGGTCTGCACCATGATGAGCGTGACGGTTGGATGGATAGAAGGTCAGCAGGAAGACACAGGTAGGTGGAGACAGCGGTGTATAGGGCCGACAGGGTGGTTGTCAGAAGGAGAGTACCGAGCACCGGTCCAGGGACTTGGACAGTGAAAGTCCGCTGCTGCCGCGGAGTTAATCGGCTGTCTGGCATGCTTAATGGCCGCTGGCTACTTACGGAGGAACAGCTGCGGATTCACAGCTCTGAGACGACTGGATGCAACTCAGCGCTTAATGACCCCTTAACTACAGCCTTGAGCCACTTAAGCACTGTTTACCTGATCAGCAGTGCTTAAGCACTGTTATGCAGAGCCGACCGGGCGTCGAATTCCGAGACACAGCATTCCTCAAGATCGAAGACCGTTCAGTGCTTCCTGACATATGAGAACTACTGTATACGTAGCTCTCTTTTCGTCTTTGTAAACTCATCTGGCTGCCAGGATTTTCACACGTTCAATGACCCGTCGCGACGAGTCAGCAGCAATGTATAGCGAGGGAGTTGGGAAAACATGAACGCTGTGAAGAGAAGCAGAGACGATGCTTCCGGATTGCTGGTCTGCTTCCGGATTGCTGGTCTTTCGGGCATATCACGCGAAGGTAGCACAGCGGAGGTTTTTTAGATGTATCCGCAATTTCGGTTAGCTCGTCGGCTAGGGCCTCGGTATCTAACATCCGAGTTGTCACCCGCTTCGCCTTTTGTGCGATATTATTACCAAGGCTGACCTCGGCCCGTTCATTACTGCTGTGGAATCCTCGGGAAAATCATTGCTGTGTGATCCTGCCGCATCGCTATGCATTTCCCTCGTGCAATGCCGGTGCCGGCACCGCAGGCCGGGCAACGGCTCGGAGATGACGAGACCCTGAGGCGGAACATATCGTGAGCATCGTGAGCCTACCCATCGGGTGGTGGCGCTGATTGCGATTTTTGTCCGGCCTCTCCTTCATCGAACATGGTGCACTCCTAGTCTCTATGGCACACTCCTTCAGCCTGTATGTTCATCTGGACATCGAGTCTCGGAGACCGGAACAACGCAGAAGGGGCGAGGGCGGGCACTGCGCCGTACACCGATCGTGTTGTGGCAGGAACCCGAACTGGACACTTACTCATTCGGAGATCCCTATTGACCGACAAGGACCTGAAGCACAAGAAGCACCGTAACCTGGAATGCACCGGTTCGGTCACACGCGGCCGTGCCATGAACATTGACACTGCTCGTTTCACCACGCCTTTTGGATTCATCTTAGATAGTATTCTCTGAAACTTCGAGCAGTGCCGCAGTGGTCGCATTGAGAAATTTCCGAGCTTCCGAGCGATGGGCAGATTGCGGGAAGACAGATAAGGCCGCCATTTCTCGGTGGTCTGGTCAACATACCCTCCCTCCCTCTCCCTTCTTTACGCTGGCAGCCATGGACTCGACTATGACATTTGACAAGTTCGCCATGGAGTCGACTTTGTCACTTGGCAAGTACGCCATGGAATCGACTGAGTCACTTGACAAGTTAGACGACCCCACGACCGTCACTCTCCCCCAGCTCCCATCACGCACAATTCCCCGAGGCAGCAATGACGGGAATCAGTCAACAAAGCAAAAGCGTGGGGGAGCATTCTGGATGATCTTCATTGCGATCTGCGTCACCGTGTTTCTGTCAGCCTTGGACATGAGCTCGGTTCCGACAGCACTCCCAAGCATCATCGCCGATCTCGACGGCGAGTCTTCCTTTGCATGGGTAGGGAGTGCCTACACTCTGGCCGCAGCCGCATGGCTTCCGTATGTGCCATTACTGATATGTTGCCTGGTGGGGTACTAACTCATTATCTCAGGCTATCTGGTGCACTTGCCACCGCGTTTGGTCGGCAACCTATCGTTATCATGGCTCTGGTTCTCTTCTTCCTTGGATCGATCCTGTGTGGAGAAGCGATCAATATGAGCATGCTGATCGCCGGCAGAAGTACGTCCCCTGTATTGCATTTTTGTCACCGTAACTCATTATCCATGCAGCCATACAAGGTCTGGGCAGTGGTGGTATCATTGCTCTGTCCGAAATCATAATTGCCGACCTCATTCCCCTGAAGGAGCGTGGCTTGTTTATAGGGCTCACATCATTGGTGTGGGCCTTCGCCAGTGCCATCGGCCCCCCCGTCGGAGGTGCTTTGTCCCAAAACATCTCATGGAGGTGGCTCTTCCGGATAAACCTTCCTCTTACCTTCATCGCATTCTGCCTTGTGGTCTCTTTCCTTCGACTCAAAATGCCCAGCGGAAGTATCACTCAGAAGCTGCTGAAGGTCGATTGGCTGTGAGTGAGCTGGATGGATCCTCTCGAATACAACGCTGACAAATTTGTTAGGGGGAACGCAATCATCGCAGCGTCCACATGCGCTGTGACTATTGCCCTTACTCGAGGAGGCGTGGAGGCACCATGGACATCGGCACAGACAATCGTACCACTCATATTCGGCATTATTGGTATCATCTTCTTCTTCGTCTATGAAGCCAAATGGGCATCCGAGCCAACAATACCCTTCGACCTGCTGTCAAACCGCACCTCCGCCGCTGGCTATCTCACAACGTTCTTCCACTCCGTTGTCGCGACAACAGTCATCTTCTACATGCCCATCTTCTTCCAAGCCTGCTTCGGGGCCACCCCTATCCAAGCTGGAGTCGACACCTTCGGTCTCGCATTCACTATCGCTCCGGCTGCTGTGGTGGGCGGCGTCTCCGCCGTGCTCGCAAAGCGCTACGTGCCGCAGAATTGGATTGGTTGGGTCATTATCACCATTGGTACCGGCATCCTCAGCTTGCTCCGAGCGGATACGCCCACAGCCAAGTGGGTCGGATTCGAGATCCTTCTCGGTGTAGGCCTCGGTATTGTGTGGACCTCGGTCAAGTTCCCCATTCTCGCACCGCTTCCAGTATCACGCAACGCCAGCGCCATGTCTCTCTTCACCTTCTCTCGTACGTTCGCCCAGACGTTCGGAATCACCATCGGCTCTGCCGTTCTCCAAAACGAGCTCAAGACTCGCCTGCCTGCCAGCTTCCTTGCCCAGTTTCCAGGTGGGGTTGACGTGTCGGTCGCCGCCATACCATTCATTCCTGCACTTCCCGAGCCACTTCGCTTCCAGGTTCAAGAGGCATTCGCCGACAGCATGAGCTCAGTTTGGAAGGTCATGCTTGTGTTCTGCTTCCTCGGTCTCCTCACCGCGTTGTTCATGAAGGAGATTGAGCTGCATGGAGATACGGACGAGCAGTGGGACTTGTCCAGCCAGGATTTGGGTACGGATATGAAGACCGTGCCGCGCACTCGGTCCGTTCAGGCGACGGTGGTCCCAACGTTGGAGTTAGATCTGGAGAAGGGGGTCGTTATCATCGGACCATTGCCGCTGTGGGAGGAGGAGGACTGATGAGCTTGGATGGACTGTTACGCCATTACTGTATTACTGTTTTCATACACACTCACGGACATACACTGTAACACCTCATCATGAAAGATACTTATGCCTGATCACTATCCTTACATTCAAGAGATTTTTAGTGCGATAGCCCCACGAAACGCTTGAACTTGGCCATCCAAACTTGCGCCTCGGCATGTCCCGTCTGGGCATTAACTATCGCATTGCTTCTAGCTGGAATTGTACGATGAGGCCATAGAATACACTAAAGTGGTGCTACAGTATAAAGTATTGCACACAACACATACCGGCAGTGGATGGACGCGCGTGCGAAGCTTTACGGAACCACTGTATACAGTACGCGACAAAAATAGTCACAGTTAGGGTCCTACAATGACATTACAATGCCCTCGTTCCATCTTTCAAGGCTGATTCCAACACAACATGCTTATAAAACAAGTGTCTGTATTAATGAAAGTAATAAACATGCTTAATATTTTGTATTCTGGCCCTTTGCCTTGACCACTGCTGCAACCCTGCAAGTCATAGAGGCATAGAGATTCTGAATGAACCCAGCGTCCGTTTTGTACCACTCATCTTCAATGACCTCCCAAAGCTCGTCCTCGCTCTTTGGATCTGGGAGACGCCGGTGAGCACCTTTCTTGAGGTGTGCCCAAACATGCTTGATAGGGTTTAGGTCGCAGGAATAAGGTGGCCAGGTGAGAGACCACACATCGTGCTCCTCAAACCAGGCGCGGGCAACCAATGAGGTGTGGGGTGAAGCACTGTCCTGCTGGAACATGAGGTCCCAGGGCTCCTTCTGGAGGTCCCGCAGGGTGCCCAGGAAAGCGTTGTCCAGCAAGTTGCAGTAGCCGGGACCGTTCAGCATGCCGTGGATGCGATAGATTCGACCAACCCCCCGCAACGTGATGCAACCCCAGACCATCACTCCTCCTCCACTGCCATACTTCCACGTTGGCCTCACATACTGTGGCAAATACTGCTCCCCCTTCTTCCAATAGCACCACACAACCCCATCTGAGCCCCTGAGCGTCACCCGACACTCGTCCGAAAAGATAACATCCTCCCAAGTCTCCGCATCCCACTCCAGATGGTCCTTCGCCCACTTCTTGCGTTTCTGCATATGTTCTTCAGTTAATGCTGGTCGTTTCTTCATGATGTAGGTGGACAAGGGGGTGGACTCCAACCAGCGCTGAACGGTTCGGACAGAGACGTGCGGAAAGATCTGACATTGGAGATCTGTTGCATCGCGCGCTTTTTGGGTTCGGAGCAGAATGACTGCGTGACGGAGATCAGCTGCAGAAGCTTGGCGCTTGTGCCCACAACCAATAATTGGTGACTTGATGGACTCTTCAGTCTTACGAAGAGCATTCCGGTATACAGATTGAATGCTGAGGTTGAATTCGTCTGCAAGCACCTTTGCATGAACACCATTCTGAAGGGCAACAGAGACAGCGCGTCGCTTGGTTGGTGTACAGAAGATGTGCTTCTTTCGAACTTTCTCAGGAGTGTTGGGTGCCATCAGTAAGTGCAGAGGGTAAGGTTGGGCTGACAGCGATTTGGGGCAAAGGTATGTAATGTGATTTTAGAGAATGGCAACAAACAATTTTCATTCTAGACGCGACCGGACACATCAAAGCCTGACTGTGACATTATTTTTGTCGCGTACTGTATAAACCAGCACTGAAAGGCAGGCACAGGACAGGAATGGGACAGGCAGATAACACGGAACCAGGGGACTGGCCTTGCCAGACCGGGACATACTAGTCTATCTGAAAATGCCATCCCTGATGGTATTCTACCCAATATCTCAGGGAGGATGGGCAAAGGCACTGGAGTGCTGTGGGCAGGGTGTGGAAGCACGGGCAGGCGGCGCTGCGGCAGGAGCGGAGTCAACTATAACGTTCAGTTGAGTCCTGCGGTGTGATACAGTAGTCATGTCCAATCCTCAGGAAGTTTTCACCTCACGAGCAGGCCGGCCCCGAGCAACATGCTCACTGAGATCCTCAGAATCGAGAAGAACACAAGGGGATTCGGGCCGTTTCCCGTCACGCATTCGCTCCAGTCTCGGTCCCTGTAGCACCAGATAAGTAGCCAAAACCACATTCCGAGCCCAGCGATCACCGACTCCCAACGCCATGTTGTCCGCGCACCCCCCCCCCCCCCCCCCCCCCTGTCCATGCTCTTTCCAGGCGGTCACCCTGATGACAATCCTCATCCGCCCAGTCATCGCCCTGACGAAGCCTCTGCCCGTACCTCCAGGGAAATAAGAAGGAAAGAGCCCCGTTATCAGCCCCGTTATCCAGCAATCGACGGCCTGCGGCCAGGCAGGTCCCATCATCCCCTCCCAACATCGCCGTCATTCGCAGACGGCGCGCGCCGGTGCCGTCCGCGGCTAACTCAGGGCCGACGGCGGCGGTGCTTTGTCATCAGCGCCGCAGCACCGGTTATCCTGTCCCTGGGCGTCGCTGCTCGCTCGCGCTCGCCCTGTCGGTCGGCGGCTCGCTTCCCACGGTCCGTCCCTGCGTTTATATGCAGGTTAGACAGAGTGAAAGGGGATGATATTCGACCCCCAGCAAATTGAGTTGTAGACGTCAGGAGTCAGGAGTTGGCAGTCATGCTCAGGCTGCTTTGCTCCTGTCGACCATCGCCATCTGCACGCTCCCGCCGCGCCCCTTCCCTCTTTTGCTCCAACACAGCACTCGCGCGACCCGCGTCCCTCAGACTGGCAAGAACAACAGCAACAGCAACAGCAGCTACACGTCACCCGTCCACAGCATCCACCCCCAGCATGGCCAGTACTCTCACCCCATCCCTAAAACCCCGGGGCGTCAAAGTCGCCTTCCCGGGTATGCAGAGCGAGGTGCTCCGGTACAGCCCCACGGTTGTGACGGTGCCTGCGGAGGGGGCGAGGGGCGCTGAGGAGCCTGCGTGCGTCTTTTCCCCGCTGTATTCTGCTTGTGGGCTGGAGCTGGAGCTGATTCGGACGTTGGAGATAGGGTTATCCTGATCATGCGGTGGAGTGCGTATTACTTTGGTTGACCGCGCGAGGAAGGCGCGGTGCTAACGCGTAGAACAGTGGACTCGGCCGACGCCCACGCCTCCAAGTACATGCGCCAATATCACCAGCTCTACCCGGGAGCAACGCAGATCGTCGTCGCCGCGCCGCAGAAGAACCTGTGGCTGGGCGAGGCCTACCGGGTGCGCGGCTCCCACCCTGCTAAATTCACGGGTTGCTCTGCTGACTGAGATGTGCAGGAGAAGGAGATGGGCGTGGTGGTGCAGCTGCTGAGGGAGGAGGGGGTGGATGTGGATGGGAGTGGGAGTGGGAGTGGGAGTGGTGAAGAGGGAGGGGGGAGGCCGTTGTTGGTGCATACATTCTCGAATGGTGCGCTGAAGTGCTTCGGGACGCCCAGTGCGCGCCAAGGCTAACTGGACGAGCAGGCGGGTGCCTATCGCTCATCTCCCTCGCGCGGCGCGTCCTCCTCTCCCGCCCGGCCCCCAGCGCCAGCGCCGCCCCAGCGATCCCCGCCCTCGCGCTAGTGTACGACTCGTGCCCCGCGCCCATCACGACGCGCAGCGGGGCCGACGCGTTCTCGATGGTTTTCCGCGCTCCGTGGGCGCGGTGGTGCGCGTGGTACGCGATCTATGCGCTGCTGGGCGTTATGAGGGGCGTTAATCGGCTGCTGGGCTTCCCGGACTCGGCGGGGAGGATGCAGGACGATCTGCTCGACCCGGCGCTGTTGCCCGCGGGGGCGCCCCGCGTGTACATCTACGGGAAGGACGACGCCATCATTCCCTATAAGAGCGTGGAGGAGATGATCGCCCGCGAGCGGGAAGAGGGGAAGAGGGTGGGCAGGAAGGTGCAGGGGGAACGGTACGAGGGTACGGCGCATGTTGCGCATGTTAGGGGTGGGGAGGGGAGGTATTGGGCGGCTGTGGGGAGGGTGTGGAAGGAGGGGTGGGAGGTGAGGCACAAGACACTGCAGGGGCCGACGAGCGAGCAGCAGGCGGGGGAGTAGAATCGGCCGCGACGCCGCAGAGGCAGCGGCAGAGACGGGCAGGACGTAGACGGCCGCTTGGGTGGCTTCAACTGTAGATTAATTATTTTTGACAATGATGTACGTAATGCTTGGGAGAGCGTGATGAGGTTGGGGTAATGGGTTTCATAGCCTTGACGACTCGGACACGCGCTGACGGAGGAGGGCGGGTTAGCGGGAGGAGGCTCGGCCCAGACTGCTAGCGGTGCCTGGGGAGGCCGGACCCTCTCCGCCCCATCAATAACCGCTGAACTGTCCAATAGCAAAATAGCAGGGTCGGAGATGTGTATGTGGTCAATGAGCTGCGGGCGGCGGGTGTGCTAAGGATAGAGCGCCGTGTGTGCGCGGGTGTTCTGTATGGAAGCCAGAGCAACATCACAAAAACGGGGCGCGGATTGGGACCCCTTTTCAGACCCTTACACGCCCCCTGAATCCTCAGCTGAGATTACCGGGACCAGACGATAGCGGCAAATTACCCGGGTTGCACCCTGAATAAATCCCCCGGGTCTCGTCGTATGCTGGGCCTCTGCTGGAGCTAGTAGGGTATTAAGGGGAACTAGATAGTACGCAAGGTAGTGTATCTAGTTAACAATATCAGCATTCATTCAAGGTTGGATTCGTCAACGCCCGAGGGAGGACCTCGTCAATCTTCATCCTACCTGAGAGAGCTTTTGCTCTCCCAGGAGGACCTCGTCAATCTTCATCCTCCCTGGGCGCTTTCGCTCTCCAGGGAGGACCTCGTCAATCTTCAACAAGACAATCAATGCAATTCAATGCTCGTAAGGCTCAGCGGTACAGGAAGGGAATGACTCTACTGCGGTAAGCTACACGCAGAACGGGATAGGATTGCTGCCTGCTCGATCTCAGGTAGTCTTGGACGTCGTCGCGGCGGGGGCGGTACTCGTGGCAGCGCTGCTGGTGCTGGCGGCGTTGCTATTCCAGCCGATGTTCCACGAACCGTTCCCGAAGGACCAGTTCGCGCCCGTGAAGAACCATTTCCCATCTTAAGAGAGACGGTAAGCAGCAGTTTCCACACATAGAGGAGCACTTACACAGAAGGAGGAGCAGCGCGATCACCGCAAAGAGGAAACAGAGAGACATCCCCTTGAGGAAGCGCACGAAGCGGCGTCTCTTCGTCATCTTCACGATGCGATCGAAGACACCGCCCAGGAACCACCCCGCACCGCGACTGTCCTGACCACAGACAATGCCGACGTTCAAGCAGACCTCCGCGCACGCAGAGCAGCAGGAGACGACGGCCTTGGCGATGGTTTTGCCGCGCCTTTCGAGGTGCTTGCGATGACGGCGCAGGTAAGCCTTCTCCGCCGCACGGCGCAAGGCGCGGCGGTGAGCACGCCCAGCCTTCGCCGTAAGCGAGAGGTTACCCTCCTCGAGGTCGCGCGCCGAAGCG